>JAQZBX010101542.1:0-11251 GCA_029593785.1 Cabassous unicinctus
CATTTGCCTGATCGTCTACAGCTGACCTTGTGGAGGAACCAGGAGCTAAGCCCAGAGAGAAACGCAGCCCCGGGAAGAGAGGAACCCCAGAAGCCTGAACCCTGGCAAACGCCGGCAGCTGTCTTGCTCCAACACGTGGCAATGGACTGTGGTGAGAGAAGAAACTTAATGCTTTATGGCCTGGTATCTGTGGACTTCTACCCCAAATAAATACCCTTTATAAAGACCAACCCATTTTTGGTATTTCACATTAGCACCCCTTTGGCTGACTAATACACCCCCCAATCTGACTTCCTGTTTCCCCACAACAAAGGGGTCATCAAAATTTATCTATTGATGCCGTGGTCCCTAACCTGTTTTCCCAGGTGAGCAAAATAAACCTCAGAGAAGTTACATGACTTCTTTTGGGATTATATACTTAGTAAGTGCAAGAGTCTAAACTTGAACCAGGTCTTTTGCCTTCCCTTTCTAAAACACTACAGTTTAAAAAAAAATGTCATTATTATTATTATTATTAATATTAGGAGGAGGTACTGGGGCTTGGACCTGGGAACTCGTACATGGGAAGCTGGCGCTCAACCACTTGAGCTACATCTGCTCCCTCTGCA
The DNA here is from genome assembly GCA_029593785.1 of Cabassous unicinctus. Classification (NCBI taxonomy): domain Eukaryota; kingdom Metazoa; phylum Chordata; class Mammalia; order Cingulata; family Chlamyphoridae; genus Cabassous; species Cabassous unicinctus. The sequence goes on from JAQZBX010101542.1 coordinate 609, forward strand.
CACTATACTTACTTAACACTATGAAGGAGAAATACTCCTACTCACTGACTGGGTAGAAAATATATCACCAGAGAGTGGCTGAGGGCATTATAGTGCTCACTGTGATCACACAGGTCTCCATTACTCTGGGATTCCAAAGTAAGAAAATTGGATCATGCTAAAAGGATATTTTTAACCTACCTTGTCTCATTTCTACAGAAGAGAAATGAAAGAAACAAATTTGACCCTGCTTTACAGTTAATGGTATTTTAGATTTGTTCCTAGATATTTAGATGAAAGATTTCATCTCCATTTTGCAGATAAGGAAACCAAGAAACAGGATTTAAGTAACCAACTTACCCAAAATCACACAGGTAATAAGGTATAGGCCCAGGTTTGAACCCAGTTAGTACTGGAGTATGAAAAGTACAAACTTACGGATGTGAAAGGAAACTGAAATGTCATCCACAAAATAGGAGCAAATGATCATTTAATGCAGGTGAGCAAGTTCTCCTGTCTTCAAGCAAAAATAAAAGACTGTATAGCATCTTTCACCATCCCATTCATTGGATATCTTTAATTATCTGGGATTCTATGCTGTAGTTAGAGTTAAAATCTACTAATTCTTATTTGAATGAGTAACATCTGGTCACTTCATAACCATATACTTCATGACCCTTCATATGCTTGAAGATCATTATTAAGTCACCATTCAGCCTTATATGATACAACAGGACCTATAACTGTACCATCAGGCACAAAAATCATTAGAAGCACCAGAAGGCACCATCATTAAAGTCCCCATCTGGCGTAAGTGGAAATGTCAGCAAATAGAAAGTGCATATTGATGGGCATACTACTGTTTATGCCTTTTAACTGGTCAGCAATGTTAAATATAATTACATCTTTATTGTAGGATTTTATAGCTTATATGGACAAATGAACATACACTCGATTAACTAACCACAGACTAAATGGAAAATGGTTCTCAGGCTAATGTCTCCAAAAGCTATTAGTACTTATTTTGTTGACTAATATCTCCAAGATCATTGAGTGCTGAGCAAACATATTGGCTCTGCCTCCAAAGAAACCCAAGCTCTTTTCTAACTTATAGTATCAAGTGATTTCTTTATTTAACTCTTAAAAATAAAACATTTTCTTTTGCTTTCAGAGTTTTACTGTGATTATTTTTAAACATGTAGACAGTATTAGATTTGTATAAATTAATGATGTGCTAATAATACCCTTCTATTTTCATTAGTTCATTATACAAAGCTTTTGGTATTAAAATTATAAGCAATTAAAATGCTTATCATAAGTGAATACCACGAACAAATAAGAAGTGAATACTACAAACAAATAAGAAGTAATTTGAAAACAGATCCCTTTCTTTAGCATCTCTTAAGCCTGGACTAAAAAATTATATCACAGAAGTTGAACAAAGGTTCTTATCACAAAAATGATATATTTCCTGCAGAAGTTTAGATTATACTGTATATACTATAGTTGTTATAAATTTATTTTTTAAGGTACTTAAATTTCTATAGAGTAAATCTAACAGTGTTGACTTGCTAACATACATATTATAAAACAATGTTTTCCTTTTTTCATTTTTACTTTCTTTTTGAATCAAAAATTTTCATATTGAAAATGGGTTATAAGTCCTATGATGCTTAAAACATGTCTCCTAGGAGATTTCATTGTTATTTTATCTCTAGTTTATTCTTACCACTGATTAGCCTTTCAAGGTTTCCTTTGTATTTTCCCTGCCTATCATTCCTATTCCTCAGTGACCTTGATGGGTTTTTATTTACACTTACATTATTTCACATTTCTTATATTTACTAGGGTTTGAGGGATCTGATTTTCTTAAATACAATAAGAGCACATTAAATTGGAATAGTTATATAAGCAGTTTTTAGTGGAAAACTATATTAACAAGTTACAGGTTCAATTTATAAAAGTTAAATGACAAAAATGTCAGAGAGCAATAAATGAAATTATTCTAAAACATATTACTGAGACCACTGTATATACGGCTGTCTATTTATGACTTCACAAATGTATACAGAGATTAAGAAGTTGAGGAATACTGTCCTTGACTTGAAGGACAAATGATAGCTAGAGATAGAGAATACAAACACACACGGACATATATGGTTGTATGTATCTATAACACATATGTGTGTGTATTGGCAAATGAGTTTATTATGTCCTTCATTCTCTTGGCAGGAATATGATATTGATAGCTTAGAAGATGCTTTTCCCCATCAACTGTGTTATAGTTATTCTCTACTTTCCCATATTTTGTACTTTCAAGGGACTGGGATAACTACCATTCACTTGAAATTTGAAAATAACAAAAAATAAAAACAAGATTTATGCTGATTATTTTCCGTTTCCTAGTGACCACTCCCACCTCCATCACCAAGAGATCCTTGTTCTGTTTTTCATTCCAGGAGGTTGATCCTTGTAGCTGCAAGACTGGGCTCCCTTCCTAGCTGGCTTCTGATTCCGTTCAGCCAATAAGAGTCAGCTGTAGGAGATGAGAGGTCAGGAAGACAGAATGGGGCTTTTCTTTCCCACTCTTTTGTGCTCTGGGCTACATTATCCAGTACAGGCTATATTTCCCCCAGGATTATAGCTCCTTTCAGGCAGCCTCTCCTACATGGCTCCATGTCTCGCTGGGCTGTCATAGCACTAACTCCTCCTTTTGCTCTTTAGGGGCAGTAATATTTTCCTGCTGTTGCTTCTGAGTGCCTCAACATCCTTTGTTGGTTCCTTCAATTTTCTCACACATTTAAAGGTACTCTCTTTATTAAATTCTTGGACCATGTAAGCTTTTTGTCAAGACCCTGATACAAAAGCCCATTTTGGAATGATTTTTTTAAGTTGTTTTCTTACATTTTAATTGGACAGTAGATGTGATAGGAAAACATGAATATTTTGTTTATGTTCAAATACACAGTTATACATACTAAACTTATTTGAAAGTAAAGTGTATATTAATGAACTAATAGTTTGTTTTCTTAGAAATCAAAATTTCTGGAAACTCAATGACAGGCATTCCTGCTAATGTCAGCATGACTTTCAGGGATTTCTAGCTTAGTATTTTTCACTTGCTTTAAAACACCCATTGTTGTATCTTTCTGTAGCTGCAAATGCATCTTACTGATATTTTTGAGGCATACTTTTATACCCTGCTATTGAAATTTGTCTGGCTACACCAAATAAAGTCAAATGATCTTATGGAGGTATTATTTTGAAATATCTGCTTTCTTGACAATAGTCATTCAGGGTTAGTCTCAGTTCAGGTAATGGTTATGAAATAAGACCTTGTGGTTTCACAGATATAATCAAAGTAAGTACCTGCCTCTGTAATGAGGCTATAAACTGGTGGCCAGTGAAGTCTATCCAATTCAGGTACATCCTAATCTTTAAGTCTTCGGTTCCTAAAACTGATCATTTTTAGTAAAAAAAAAAAAAAATTTGAGAAAATTCGAAGTAGCTATATGGGTAAAATGTGTAACTGTAACAATCAATTTATGCAGATATATCTCTCAAGAGTCCCAGGAAAGTAATCTACAGGAACAAAGGACAGCTATGACAGAAAGGAGTCCTGCCCTTAGAAGAAGCCACTTGGAGATAAGGTATTCTTTTCCCTCCATTCTGAAGCTAGAGGCACCAGCTTAATGATAACCAATTGGGCTCCCAGTATTTAACTGAAAGGCAGGCAAGGACAAGCTTTTTCCATACAAGACAGTGGAATACATCATTTTTTCAAAGTCTCATTCAGTATTCAGAGGCAGGGGGAAAGTAACGCTGTGTGTGAAATACCATTATGTTAGATTCAAGTGGTGGAAAGTTCTCAGTGGAACTACAGAAGTGACTGTAAAAAGAGACCAAAGCAAAGACGAAATGTTGAGTTTCCCTTATAAAAACAATGCAAAGTATGGAGAACAGAGTATTTAGTGGTAAAGATGAGGAAAGTTTTGAGGGATGGAAAGAAATTTCAATGGAACTAAAATTTGCTTTAAAACACCCATTGTTGTATTGGGAGGTCTAAGAATAATGAGTAGTTTGTTACCTTTCTTATGGTATTCAAACTACCAATTTTCCTTCCTCTGACTGATCTAGCCTGAGAAACTATGAAAACTTATGAAACCTCAATTTCTCTAGACTCTGTTGGTCAGTTGACTCTAAGAAAATTACATTAATAGTGATATTTAAAGTTTGCCAGCCTCTTGCCCCCATCTATATAAAGCAGAATGTCAGTCCCCACAACGATTTTATTTTATTTCAAATGAGGGAATGGTGGTTATGGTGGAGTGTAGGAAATGTATTATAGCTACAAAGTCACTTGAGGCTGAAAATATCCTCCTTGAGAATAACAAATCTCTACCCAAGGAACTTCCTCTTGGTGTTCCCTAAACTACAAATGCAAGGAAACTAGAAAGTGCTATAATATCCAAGAAAAATCTGGAAAATGTGGAGAATCAAAGAAATAGTTAGCAGCAGGACAGTAATCCACTATTTCCCTTTCGGGAAGAAAAGAGAGGCATCTCCAAGGAAGAAAGAAAGAAAATGACCGTTCTTTTGAAAGGAGACACTTGTGATTAAATTGGGGGAAAAAAGGGTACATGTGCTATGAATAAGTCATGATTCCCCCAAACAGAACTCTTTCTGCAAATAAATTCCTGGAGGTCACTTCAAGTAAACTGGTAGGTCAGTGACCCTCAGAAATCTTTATGGAGAGATTTATTTGAATAATTGAAAGATGCTTAAAACAATAGTGTGGGCACTAGGAACTTGGGGTAAGGACTGGATAGATGTGAGGAGAAAGAAAATGATGGTAGTGATGAAGAGGGAAAGATTGGTGTCAAAATGCCAAGCTCCATGGGTAAGTCAAAAGGCAGAAGACTAAGGATCCAAAGAATTATTTCCCTAAGGGAATCAGTAAGACATAGGACACAGGAATTTATACAAATGGATGGGTGAGATAAATGAAATGCTGTATTGTCAAATCAGGCTCACAAGAATCAGAGATTTTAACCAGTGTAAGGGTTTACTTGTAATTTCAAGAAAATGTGTGATTGCAAGGCATGAGGGAACTCAGGAGAAATAAGCCAGGGCCACTCCTTATTTCCTTTCTTCTCATTTTCTTCCTTGCCACATTAGGATGCATGCTGGACCAGATTTAACATATGAGGGCTCTAAGAAATGTATGCTTTCACATCTTTTAGACAGAAAGGAGCTGTTCTGGTTATAAGCATTTCCATTTTATACTCTGATAGTTACATAAAAACTTCCAGGATGCCATGTCCCATAAATCCATAAATTCTTCGTATGTTTACCATAATCAATCCACAGCAGAAACAGTGCTAAAATTCTGCATAATAAAGGAGAAGCCATTTAGCAAAAAAGTCACACAGTTCTTCAGCACCTAAGAGATTCTACACCCTCCTTCATGATCTCAAGGTGGAAAAGCTTTTCATCCTCTAAAGATGCTTCACCTTTGGTGGCCTACGTTGTTTGGCTGCCACTGGCTGATTTGTTGAACAATTATGTGCTCAATGGTATATCTGCTTGCTTCATACTTGTTGAGAGGTTAACTATATTTGAGCAGGAAAGAAAATCTTCTGAGCTAGTATCTACTATGTACCTCTCAGGAAAGAATACTTCTTTCTCTGTGTTTTGTTTCTTTGTTCATTTCTGTTTCTACTATTCAAAATTGTTCCTTTCATTCTGTTTGGTCATTAAACAAATTTTGCCATTCTACAGGTATAAGAACTGTCTGAATTTGAGACATCACTTGGCAATTTACATATCCACATCATGTTCCACATCATGTGAACATTTCACACCTTGAATCACACGGTACCACTAACAATTCCTAATGCAGCATTTTCATGTGATAAAACAACATAATGAATTCTTTCACCTCAAGTATCCCTGTTGCTAGTCCTGTGACCGGCAAGAGCCTCAAGTTACCTCACTAATGAAGTTCCAAGGCTCTTCTCTCTGCTTCTTCTCTCGAGCAAAGGCTACCCTTTGCCTGCCACCAATAAAATACACTTACTTCTGGACCATAATTTATATAAATAACATCTAATTTCCAGATGGCTTTTATATTGTTATTTTAATATTTCTGTATATTCAAAGAGGGCAACAAATATTTATAAATCATTATTCATTAACTCATTCATTGATGAACATTTATGCCAAATACTCTTTTAGGTGGTGAATATATATAAAATTATGATTCCTACTATCAAGGAAGTCAAGAAAGTAAATCAGACAGAATAAGCAAAGTTATGCTGCAATAACGAACAACTTCAACTGTCAATGCCTTAAAAAATGAGTTTATTTTTTGCCAATGTTACATGTAGGCACCTGAGAATTTGTTCATTGTAGTCATTTAGGAGTGTAGGGAAATGGACACTCCATTTCAATGCATGCTTCCATAAGCACTTGGCAAGGAAAGGGAAAATGGTAAATCACACACTGGCTCTTAAAACCCACACCAGAATGTGACACACATCACTTTTTCTCACATTTCATTTACCAAAGCATCCACATATAACACCCTGAAGAAGCAGAACTTCCTAATGAACACAGGAATACAAGGTTCATATTCACAAATATTCTATTATTTTGGTCATCTATATCATGCTATCAAGTCATCAGCTGGCATTATATATAATCAAGCATAGTATCCTACTTAAATATCTTGTTAATAATTTACCTAATGAATATTACCAAGAAAAAATGCTTCTTCTCTTTCTTTTACTATTTATCACCTGGGTCACACAATCTTATTGCCTCTTTTCCACCCCAAAATAAAAAAAAATAATGCTGCTCTCATATATGCTAGGCCTTCCCATTCTTGGGCTAGTATCAATTCAATATCTTTTAATATCCTCCTCCTGGTTATTCATCTATCTCTGCCTGCTGTCTAGACTCAACACTTCTGAACTGTTTACATATCTAACTTCTTTTATCAGGACATGATCCAGTTAGTGCCCTTGCTCAAACAAACAAGCATTAAGGAAAATTGAACATGGAGAAAAATCTGTTTTTGACTGATTTTATTAACACTTAGACCTGTGGCAAATGTCATTTTAATACTGGCACAGATGTAAGAAAAATACTCATTTATTGGACTATGTTATTATCAGGCTTTTTCAGTGTATAAATCTGTTTTGGCGAAGGAAAAGATTGTTCTTTTATTTATTTATTTTTGGTCTGTCCAAATGTGTGACACAGCAGGAAAGGACTTAATTGGGTTGTAATGTATCTGCCTTGCTAACTTCTTCAAATTATTTCCCTTCATTACTTTAAGAAGCAGTATAGTTTAGGAGGAGAAAGATGGGTTATTTAATCAAATAGACTCACTCCTTACTAACGGTGCAAATTCTTTGAGCCTCAGGTTTCCTTGCCTCTATAGCAGATTTATGAATAGTTATCTTATAGAACTGTTGTGAGGATGTTTTTAAAGCACCTAGTGAAGTGTTTAGTACATAGTAAGTAGGTTTTCAAAATTCTTGTTCTCTACCCTTTCTAAACTGAAGAAACTGTGAAGTTTTGAGAATGGGTAATAAATAATATTTTGTGTAAGAGGGGAAAATCACTCAGAAATAAACCAGTCCAAATGTACCACTCCATCTCTTTCCCCAACAAAGGACAAATATTCTGAGTGAGGACTATAAGCATGATCAGTAAATTGAAAATAGGAACGGTGTGAAAGACAAATTACCAGACTCACAATGACTGTCCATGAAAATGTAAACATCCTGGCTCAGAGAGAAAGAGAAATAGCAATAGCTTTGCAAATGAGCCAGACTGACACTTTATCTGTTTCACCCCCAGGGCAATAGTGTATGCTCCATAGTTCCATCAGATCTTGCTCTGACTGAAAATACTCCAACAGTTTCATCCTCAAATCTCTCACCACCACATTATCTTAAATGAATGAACAGGTGGAATTACCTGCTATGTATGGGCAAAATACATTTTCACTCGTCTTTTTTATTCTATCTCAACACATATAAACACACACACACACACACACACACACACGGTTTTTCAAAGCTTTTTAAATAAATATTTTTGGTATTGTCTTTGTCATATTAGAATTTAATATTTCTTTCTAGCTAGAATCTAGGTCTCAGGAAGCCTGGGTAGAGATTTTCTACTCTAACGTAGAACTTTGCTAGTTATTACACAAATACCTAAAGAATTTTGATTTTTTTAAAAAGGACAATGATAGTATGGAATCCTACCAATTCTTCAAAGACCAACTTAAATATTATCATGAAATTGACTTTGACTTAAATGGTGGCAAAAAAAAAAATTACACTCATCTTTCAATTTATATACCTCTTCCATTTATCTTACATGACCAAAATCTCAGACATTTGTTTGTATGTTTTGTATTTCCTACCAGAATATAAAATTTCAGAAGCAGATACCTACTATTTTATACATCTTTATATCCCTCATATTGTTGGCTGAGTAACTTATGTAGATTTTAAAAAAATGAATAAAATGGACATACTTCCAAGTACATGGGAACCAGGAAATAGCTTCAAGGTCACATTTGGATAATCTTAGTCCTAGTATTTCAGATTAATTTGTGAACAGAAGAAATAAGGATCCCTAGTGAAATGTATAGGCGAAAACAGAATGAGCAGCAAAAGTAAGCAAAAAAGAATTGGAAACTTCAGAGTAGAAGACAGTAGTCAAGCAATCAAGGATGTCTGTCATTGATTTTAATGATTAACTACTGTTATTTGCTGATTCGTGCCAGGCTTTCTCTAAGAGAAAAACCCAGACAGAAAAGGTAGAAATAAATACAGCTATGGTACAGAGACAAGCTAGAATGAAAACGAAAAAGCAGATCTGTCCTGTCAGCTATGTGGGATGTTCCATACACACAAACACCTGGGGTTTTGTTTTTTTCAAATTAGTCCATTTTATTTTATTTTATTTATTTATTTTTGGCTTTTATAAAGGGTATTTATCTGGGATAGAAGCTGGTGTGTCATTTGTATTTTCTTTTGTTCACTTGTTTGGCTAACTCAGTTGCAGACTAGTAGGACTGAAGAAACTATATTAGATTAACTAATTATTTAATTAATAAACAAACAAATAAACCTGGATATGTTCTCTGGACCATGTTATTACTGGCATGCCCATAGAATTTCTCCTGCAACTCAACCATAAACAAACATCATACAACTGACCATTTTGAAGCAGAAATCATCTCTTAAAATTGTTTATTCATGCACTATGGAACAATGGAACACACTTTTATATACTAGTCTCTTTTAAACCTGTTATAATTTACTCTATTTATCGAATAGTTTCATTTCTCTTTTTAATAACTTTTTTTTCAGAGATGAGTAAATTGCCACAATGATTCCTCCCTATATATGTTGACACCACCTTAAAAGGAAAGATGCAGCCTTTTATGTCTTCAATTAGAGAAGAAATCAAGATGCCACATAGCTTAAAACTTTCTTCTCACTATCAGAACATTTCTCTTCAGCTTTCCCTTTGTTTAAGCAGTTACCAATAAAAGACCTTTTGAACTACTCTCTAGGGAGAATAATGGTTGCATTTACTGTTACAAGTTTTCAAAAGCATATTTTATCAATCCTTATATTATTGTAGTTGCCACTTTCATCTTTACATGTGATTATAAAGTATTACATATTCTTTCATGTTATTTTCTAACTGCTTTATTTGAATATGCATGTGGATGCTTATCATTAAAGCTCAACTACTGAATTTACTATCTTTCCCCACCAAATATTTTCCTCCTGTTACTCCTTATCTTAGAATGGCACCAACATCTGATAATCCAAGCCAGAATTAGGCCCTAAATATTGATTTTCATTCACTCGTCTATCATAATTCCTAAAATTCTCTAGAAATCCATTATTAGCACATTATCCCTGCTACTACTGCTTTCAAGTTCAGGATTCTGTAAAATCTGTATGCTATTTTAATTGCATTCTAACTTCTTTCCCTATCTGCTTTCTACTCTCAATAATCAAGGAAAGTTTCAGTATAATCTAGGGAAAAATCCTTCCTAGAGTTCCCAGAATTAAATGGTATCATGACCTATTATAATAAACGGTTTATATATTACCTTTGTATGTTCTAGAACAAATAAAACAGAAAAAACTGGTTCATAGAGTATTTCTATAGATTAGAAAAATGCATAGGAAAATGATATTAATTGCAAAATTCTTAGTCATACAGGAAATTATTTCATTGGGCCACTTACTAGAGTGAAAGCACAATTGCTTTTTGACTTTAATTACAAGCAAACTTTAATATTTTGTTAAGTTCATGGGGGGCAAATATCTACCTATTGATGCCCTTCTTTGAAAAATATCTTCATTAGAAATAAAAGTAAAGCTACCATTATAAAAATGTTTAATTTTTTCCCAAATCTTTATAATGCTTTATATATTTATATATTATAATGAAGCTATATAATAATGTTTTATACTGATATGCTTATTTGTATATTTGCTTATATTTTCTTATTTGAGAGTCAAAATAGCTGTCCTGATAGAGTAAAATCCTATTTTTGTGGACAGGGAGCTGGGCAAAAGGAGTATACTTCTTATTTTTTTTTTTTTTTTTTTTTT
>JAQZBX010101543.1:0-11253 GCA_029593785.1 Cabassous unicinctus
TATGAGAATGTATATGTTTCTTAAAATAACATTTCTAATATAAATAAAGATAAGTATCCCAATAATTATAAATAATTCCTTACTAGTTTTCATAATTTATGAGATAAGAAGATAAATCAAGAGTGAGTTTGCCTGCTGTTATATAATGATTGTTAACCTCTTCTGGGTTTCCTCTTTTCATGAAATGTCTGTACCTTGACTCCTTACAACTGCCCCAAAGCATATACACACCAAAATTTTGAACACAATAACAGGATTCATGAATCCCCCAAAGCCCACCTGTCTCCTAGGGAGTCTTCATCCCTTCTGCTGTAGGGTAATCAGAATATAAGGTAAGCTCCATTGGGACAGAACATTTTAATTTTGATTGCTACTGTGTCCCTTGCACCTAGACTAGTGCCTGGCACATAGTGGGCATTTGATAAATATCTGTTGAATGAATAGGCAGTTTAGTGTGATTTCAGGTCTTCCCAGACTTTCTGCAGATTTAGCACACACAGCTCTGGCTAGAATTATCTAAGGAACCTAACTATACTATACTGGTATCGAGTTAAATGGGACTTAAGGAATAGTGTGTGGCTATAATAAGAACTATGTATTGTTAGATTGTTAGAAATTATTTTTTTTTTTTGCCACTTACCATTTATCTTTTTGTTTTTAACAGGAGGATAAAAAACTATTTCAAGACATCTCCCTTTTATGAATACTGCTACAGTTTCATCTTTTGTAGGAGAGCCTAATGTCTTCAGATAGTTTCCCCTAATTCTTAACTAATTTCTGATGTAATATATTTTACAGAGACAAAGTAATCTTTTTAATGATATAGAGCTTTAATTAGTTTTAGTATTTCTGATAGCATAAAACAGTTGGGTATATTGAACTAAGTAATAATGATACAGAAAGTTTCAGAAATCAGTACTACATAGAGCTCACTAATGCTATGGTTAAGATATTGTAGCTGAAATCAAAATTCTACAGAAGCATTTCTTTTTTCAAAACAAAAAAAAAATAGATATTGCCTGATTTCCTTTCATTGTCATCAAGATTCCGTTGAGAAAATGATAGAGATTGGGCACATACTTGTGTGAAATTTACTTACCTATAGATGACTGTCTTTTCATTTTGTAGTTATCCATAGAAGAAAGTTATAATATTTTGTATAACCAGGGACTCTTTGATTGTTCTAGGTTGGATCAGATGTTTTCAGATGCCTTTAGCAAAGATCACCAGCTGATTCAGGCTGACCCCAAACATAGTCTCTACCTCGCCTGTGCCCTCATGGTTAGAGGAAATGTGCAGATTTCAGATCTTCGCAGAAATATTGAAAGGTTTGTTTTAACATATTTCAAGATAATTTGTTATGTGTACTGCTTGTGACATTGTAGCATACTAGTTAAGACTGCCTCTCCAAATTCTAGCAGTGCCCCCTACTAAAGTGTGACCTTGAGGAAACTGCTTAGCCTCTCTGCCTTATTTTCCTCAAATATAAAATGGCAATAATAATAGTACAAAGTTATTTATGACTTTACATGATATATGGGAAGTCTTAATTTCTGAAAATGTTCAGAAAATTTTAGCTGATATTATTTTTATTACCACCCATTACTACTATTGCTTCTAAATTTATGTCTTGCTATTTATTAACAGTATATTATTTTGGAAAACTGCTCTATTGAATTGCAAAGTAAGGAAAATCATAATATCTTCATTGTCTCCCCCCCTGCCCAGATTTCTAATCTTAAGGAATGTATTCCTAGTTTTTTTGAATCATCATCACAGCCAATGCAGTGTCCTTCTACTATATATCCCTTAGTTTACTGTCAAACCATACCTTGAACTAATTTTGGAGTTGCTAATAGTAAAAAATAAATAAATTACATTACAAACAAAGCAATTTTAATGATACCATCAGTAATGTCCTAGTTTAACTAGTATAAGCTGTGATAATATGGCAGACTTATTCAGTACCTTAATTTTTAACTTTGAATTTTTGTATCTTAGATTAAAACCTTCTCTACAGTTTGTATCCTGGAATCAAGAAGGCTGGAAGACCAGCCTGTGTTCAGTACCTCCCGTGGGCCATTCTCATTCATTATTAGCTTTGGCAAATAACACCTGTGTGAAACCTACCTTCATGGAACTGAGAGAGAGGTTCCTAAGGCTGTACAAGAAAAAGGTAATTATGAATATACCTTTGTAACTATATGTGTTTGTTTTCACTATTTAAGGTGTGTTCTTAAGAATTATACTGTTTCAAATCAGTGGTGATCCTGTCTACTATATTTGTTGAATTGATTGTAACTGAAGAGGAGAGGCTTTACTCATACTATCGTTACTCTAAATGAGAAATTTCATGAGTTTATAGGATTTGGGCAAAATAATTACTCAATTTGACACAAGTCCTCATTTCCCTTTTACAGTTGAATGAACTATAATCTTAATAAACTATTTATTTACCTTATAGGATTCTTGTATATATTAAATTTCCTGAAATAGTAAGCTTTTTCCAATTTTTTATTTGTAGGCTCACCTTCATCACTATCTACAAGTTGAAGGGATGGAGGACAGCTATTTCACAGAAGCAGTGTCATCTTTATCAGCACTCATACAGGAATATAACCAACTAGATGCTACAAAAAGCATGCCTGTGCAAGATTTACCTAGACTGAGCATAGCTATGTAAAAAGGAAACCAAAAAAATGAAAATATACATATATAATTTTTTTCTTAATTTCACATTTTTTGGTCACCTTTCTCTTTCAGTATTTTTGTGATTCAGAAAGCCCAGTTGTGTTTTTCATATTATCGGGAAGTATTTTTGTCTAAAAGAGTAGTTTCCATGTAATCACAATTTGTTGATGATACCAATGTGTGAAATTAGTGAAGTCCTAGTACTTTAACTGTTTATCTTCAGAAAAGACTCCTTTTCTAAAATTGAGAAAAATGAAGTTCAACACTATTTATAGTCTCATATTTAGGCATTTATACACTGATAATCATGTCTTTAATAAAAATCTTATACAGATAATTTTTGTATTTATTTATAATTTATATCTTGATCTTTTCTTTAAATGCTCCTGATTCTTTAAAAGTAGGAACAGGGAGTGGAAGAATACAATATAAGTATTTCCCTATAACATCCACTAACCTTTCAGGGGTTGGTTTTATTACATCTGTTAAGGAGGTTTTGTTTCTTCTTTGGGTGATTACTTGTTTGCGTGCAAAGGAATCACAGTTTTTGTCTAGTGAAATTGTTCCAGGTACCATCCTTTACAGTTTTAGTTTTTAACATTATTTTAAATCACTGCTTTCATTTCAAATCCAAAGACTGATTTATCATTTAATTTAGGAATAATTTATTTTCAAGCCAAAACAATCTGTTTTGTGCTGTCTTAAGATTTTTTTTTTGGCAAAGTGATGATACCATTCCTGGTCTTTATTTTGAAATTTTAATTTTTTATGGTATTTGATATAAAAAATTTTTGATTACAGTTGTTAAGTGTCCAGAGAACTTTCATTTTCTCCTTCCCCAAAGAAAATTTAATAAACTGATATTCAGGATATGGCAATGAAAATTATGAATATATTTACACTTTAATCTTATTCCTATTCAAGAATTAATCCAGAATCATGCTCACCCTATAATGAGTATCATCTAAAGTACAGATAACGTTTTTAAGTTTAAATATGCTTTTATACATCTCCAACAATTAATACATCTCCAGATATTTTGGGAGAATAAAATGTTTTCTTGTAAATTGTATAATTATTCCACTATATATGGAATGCATAAATGGGATTAAATATCACTGTATCACATAATTATAGGATATATTTTAGAAATAGGGTTCATTTTTTTCCATGTTTATATTTTCTATGTTTTTTTAAAAGAACCTTTTTTAAAGCTTATAATACCTTAAATATAGTGATGTGAGAAGAGTTAGGCATTCTTACTGTTTGGGACATTTATTTTTGTAATCAATAAAAGTGGATTTGCCACTGTTTTTTAACAGCTCAAATTCTTTGGTGTGATGACATTGTTGATTAACCCTAACTTTCCCCCGTGTGCTTTTTATAGAATCTTAAGCTCTGAAAATATGTCTCCCGGATCTCTGCAATTCCTCTGACATACACAAGATGTAATCCACAGCATCTTCCATTTAAATGACCCTTCATTTGGGCAATCAAATTGAATGGTAATCATTTTAGACTTATTAGGGATGCAGCATCTCTTATCCAAGCATCTTCCACAGAAACTGGGTTTGTAACTCTGAATACTTGAGCATCCAGAAAAAACAAACTTTTCAGCCTTGGAGAGTTGAAAAGTAGGTTGGCATGTTTTGCCTTTGGGGATCTAAAAAGATACATAAAATACAGTCATTCTTTAAATTTGATTACAATAGTTTAGAAAATTGATACTATCTAGAACATTGTACAAACACACGCACCCAAACACACGTGACTAATTATTTCCAGTGCTTTAATAATAGATGCTATTTAGTGACTGCCAACATTCTCTCTCTACCGCCTTTAAAATCCCTTCTCACCAGCAGTTTGTCCTCCCTATAGGACCTACTCCCCAGTGTATTTTTGCTATCTACCCTTCATCCAATCCCACAATAAGTGGAAATTTCTTACTTATTTTTAATATCAAGGACCCTATCTTATTAAATGTTTATATTCCTAAAACTTAGCAAATTCCCTAACATATCTCAGACAGATTTGGGTGGATGAGTAGATGAATAAATAGCTTAATCCTTTTTAAATTGAGTTAACTCACTAATATGTTAGGTAAGTAACTTGGGGATAGGAAGGATTTTGTAGCATTTCTAAAAATCACTCCTTTGGGACAGTCATCTTACCTAGTTCTAAAAGTAGGACCAGCCCTAGTTTTATAAGCAATCTTAGAGTAAATATTTTATCAAAGTCCTTTAGCAAATTTACTATCTAAACACAACATTTTGGAAATAGTGTGATCCCCTGCCAAGTTGGTGATATATAACTAAAAGCAACTTCTTTAATGTTCATAATGTACTGTTTTAGTAATTATGATGTAGCACCCACAATCTTATATCCATTGCCTGATTCTACGACATAAAATTAATATAGAAAAAGGAAATTAAACTCTGAAAAGGGTCTCCCCTTATGTTGGGGCACCACAACAAATCAAGCTGATCAGGACCCACATTATTAAGCTGTTAGGGTATCTAGGATCAACAGGTCAATGTTACCTCTCTGCTTGGTGAAAATTTCCCTGCAAAGCAGTTGGATTAATACCTGCTTTCCTCTTAGTTTGACTTTAAGACTTATAATGAGACTGTTTCTCTATAAGAACCCAAAACCACACCATTCCCCTTTCCAAAACACATACACTCTCAACTCACATGTTTCAGGAGTCTCAATATTGAATTCTAAGTTGAATATAATTAAACTTTACCTTTACCATCTTTGATATATTATTGTTGCAAGGCTGAATATAACACAGTCTTTTCTCTCTTCTCATTTCACAGTTGTTATTTTCATTGGTTACCCTATTAGATATTCCCATCCCACATGTTCTGGAGCAAGGGGTCCACTTTGTTGCCTGCACAAGACATTTTCTTTTCCAAATAAGTGGGAGATTCCTATAAGCTAAAATAGAGGGGGGAGGAGTACATTTGTATACATATATGTATTTGTGTAGAGAGAGAGAATCTTTAATCATTTTTAAGCTAATCTGAAATAATAGTTTATAACATGTAACTCAGAATAAAAGAAAATTACGGTCTAGTTCTTGTTCTAGCTCCCTTTTTGCCACTCCCCAGATTACCTTTCAATCAAGTTTTACAGTCCAGTTTCTTAGGAAGATTAAAAATGCTTTCTTTTTAAAAACTTGAGTAGATTTACCCATTTTCTACTTTCTGCTTAGCCCATCCTCTAAATACTAAACCTAAGCTTATGTTCTAATTGGTATTTCCTTGGTTTTTGCCTTACTCTTGATACTGTTTCCAACAGACATTGAAATAGACGTTAGTAGGATTATGGAATGCAAGATGTTAATTAGAATGTTTGGTCTTAATGTTAAGTTTAATAACATGTTAAAAAGTAAAACACAGAAATTATAGTTGACATATAGACTATGTGACCAGTTATTTTTCTTCCACTTGTTTTTCATTCCTCCAGTTGTTTTAATCTAGTCTTTTAGAAAATTCTCTGAAGAATCGAAGTAAAATTACACTGAACTGAACTATTTAAATAATCATTATATACTAAGTCATTGCAAATGTGTAATCCATTTCATTCAGCTTAATTGTCACATTGCTTATGGTTATCAGGCCCATGGTATGTATACACACATACACACACACACACACACCCCTTGGCTAGCCATTTCTAATCTCATGGAAAGAAATCGTGAATGGGTAGATGGATCTATGGATGGGTGATGAATAGACAGAGCCCTCCACTGCCTACTGTTTAAGAGAATTGGGGGTAGGGAAATAAATAATGAAAATATAAAGGGCATAATCTACCCATTTCCATGTAAATTCATTGGGAGTTTCTTGTGCTACTCATGAATAAATCAGGCCCTTTGTTCGTTTTAAGCAAATTATGTATTGGTTTATTGTCTCAAGGCATTTCCTTAAGGTTAATGTACATCCCAAAATGAATGCTTTGGGAATAAGGTTGTATTTTGAGTCTGTAGAGAATATAGCAAAATTCTGGATACATTACTTCAAAATGTCAATTTACCACTCTAAAAGACCAAGGGAAAAAAATGTCTTTTGACCGAAAATATCAGTTACTTTGAATTATATATTATTTTGTGGCCTCTCTCTAAGCCAAACTCAGCATATAAATGCACTATCTTCCCCCCAGCATGGGACCTGACTCCCAGGGATGAGCCTCCCTGGTACTGAGGGATTATTACCAAGTGCCCTAGCAATGCATCGGGAAAAAGATCTTGACCAAAAGGGGGAAATGACAAATACAAATGAGTTTTTATAACTAAGAGACTTCAAAGTGAGTCAGGAGGTCATTCCAGAGATTACGCTTATGCAAGTCTCAGCAGGATCTCATTGACTGCCACAATAAACAGTGCCTCAAATAGTGGGGCTCCTGAGGGCTCTCAAGACATCCAGAAACTATAAGCAGGGCAGACAGCTCAGGAATTTGGCACCCTGTCAGTGGGCCTTACTTTGGAATTTATGCTCCCCAGTGTAACAGAGTTAGACTCATTTATAGGTTCTCAACACCTGGCTATTCTGTCCCTTTTATTTGAACCCATAATTAGCACTATACTTGTTAAATATATGTCCCAGAGACTTACATCTTTGGTCCATCCATGTGCCAGTTGAGCCCTGAATCTCAGCAGAGTTTCAACACCTACTCTCCAGTTATTGGACTCACCCAGGACAACCAACAAGGAGATGATGATGGGCAATGCCCATCCCAAGGAATAGAGAGTATCTGCAACTGCAAGCAAGATAGTTCCATCTATCTGCCCCATGGGATCTAAACCTCCTCTCAATTAGAAGCAGAGTGGGTATCACCATCCCAAAATTCTCAAGATTGGGGAATGAAAATGGACTAACGCAGACTTATTATTCTACTATAGACTTATTATTCTAGCAATGGAAGAACTCATCATTGATATAAAGGCAGTGGCCACCAGAGGTTCTGAGAGGTGGGAGAGGAAATAATAGGTGTAATATGGGGGAATTTTCGGGACATTGGAGTTGTCCTGCATGACATTGCAGTGATGGATGCAGGCTATTGTATAGTTTGTCATAACCTACAAAATTGTGCAGGACACTGTAAACTATAATGTAAACTGTAATCCATAGTTAGTAGCAATATTTCAGTATGTGTTCATCAACTGTAACAAACATACCACACTAATGAGGAATGTTGATGTGGGAAAGTGTGGGAGGGGTAGAGAGTGGGGCATATGGGAATCCCTTATATTTTTAATGTAACATTTATGTAATCTAAAGCTTTTTTAAAAATAAAAAAAATTATGAAAAAAGAAAGATATATTATCTTTGAATTAAATGATACTTCTTTCTGTTTTATAATAGTAGAATCTTGAAATTGCACATAGAACTGAGGGAGAGGAAGCAGAAACGAAGATACCTGGAAAGTAGACAGCAGTTTTAAGACCTCAACGCAGGAAGCAGACTAAAACCCTGGCACGCATCTGCAATAAATAAAGGTAGGTTATATTATCACACTACCAGTAACGCCACTTAAATTTAAGCCAAGAATGTAGTTTTGAGATTTAACATTCATTAGAAAGCAAGAAAAGTAGAAGAGAGATTTTAATAGTAAAACTTAGTGTTTTGTGAGGATTAGAGAAAAGCAGGAAGCATTATTTCATTACATGCTTTATACTGACCAAACAAAAACTAGATTCCAATCACAGGCCATCTGGAATTAGATAAATATATAAATTACTATCACAAATATATCTTTGAAAGTGTGTGTTTTTTGTTATTGTAGTTATTTTTAAAATCCAAACTCCTGTTTGGGCCCACAGATAGAGTTTCACAGTTAAGCAGAGAAAAGGCCTTAGAGAGAATGAAGATAAACTTCCTGAAACATATCTAGGCCTAAGTAACAAATACCAAAGAGCACTTGGGGGAGATTTTGTCATTTTTTGTAGCAAAGCACTAATCACTAGGAATGAATATCTGATGCCAACCCCCAACCAGGCTCCAGGTGACCTCCTGAAACTGCTCTAATTCCATGAATGAGACCAACTTGAACTTGATTCAGAGGGCTTTCCACAAGGAAAGCCCTGCTCTAAAGTAGTCTCTTTCACAAGGGAGGCTCACACATGGGTTCCAAGGAAAGTCTTAGATTGAGTCACTCAGATCGAAAGCAGAAAAGTAACTGCTCCTGTAACTTTGAAAAAAGAAGTTTGGGGAGCAGATGTGGCCCAAGCAGTTAAGCACCCGCCTCCCACATGAGACGTCACAGGTTTGGTTCCCGGTGCCTCCTGAAAAAACAAAAACGACCAACAAAATAATGAAAAAACCAATTCAGAGAAGCTGATGTGGCTCAGTGGTTGAGCACCAGCTTCCCACATACAGGATCCAGAGTTCAATCCCCAGCCCTAGTACCTCAAAAACAACAACAGTTTGGATTATAATTTGAGGTTTTAGAGCATTAGTGGTGTCATGCTGTTAGTTGAATAACTACCTATTGCGAATGCAAATTAACCACAACCTGGTAAAGTTTTTTCAAATTAACTGACATAATTGGAGTCCCTGAGGATTTCTTTCATAGAATTAATCTTGCTTTTATTAAATATCCACATAAGTAAATTTAGGATTTTTTAGCATATACAAAACTATTTTGTATTTCCATGGCACTTTTCATCCAATAAACTCTAAACATCAAGAAAAAAGCATTCTTAGCTTCTAGATGAGAACACAGATGTGAATAGAAACCAGATATCAACATTACCCCTTTTAATCCCATCCTTATCTGTTCTGGATTTTCTGGCATTTTGGAAACTCCTATCCCAAAAACACTCTGCCACTTAAGGTATCAACTTAGGGCAAGTTTATGAATATATTTAAGCTTACAGTAAATAGCCAGGTGCTCAAGATGAGTAATAAAGAATCTCATTTCCTTTCTCTCTTACTTACATAACTGGGTGATATACTTAAAAAAATGTGTGTGTATTTATATATATAGAGAGAGAGAGATTGGTAATTGTTGAGCTTCATTTTCAGAGTGAATGAAATAATTTTAGGTCAGTAGTTTTCTATTTTTTAGAAAAATTCTAAGTTCAAAACATGTGGCAGTCTTTAAACAAAATTTTTAATCAGTAGCCTTCCATTTCTGCTTGTATCATATAGAAAAGTTGCCTTTGAAAAGTTTTGGAATTGGATGGTTCAAACTTCTTGCCCATAATATAATAATCCAAATAAAAGTTTTTCCAGTTACATATGAGCAGCATTTGACCAATTTTCCTGAGAAGAGGTTAAGTGGGAATAAGCAGAGGTAGTGAGATTTTTAGAAGAATTTTCCTAATCTAATTTTTAAAAACTAGAATACTTTGCCAGAAAGTCTAAAATATTATAAATTTCCCTTTTCAAATATTTAGAATTTACCTGCCTGAGGCAAAAATTGAGTAGTATGGCACACTCAAACTAAATCTCACACTGCCCATGAATCAATAAGGAACATGAAGGAAAATCACTAAAAGTCATACATGAAAAATAAAAGATTGTTCTTACGAGCACCTGGCATTGTTTTGTAGCTTGTTGAGAGCTGCTGTTGTAGCGGTCCCAGGCCACAGTTTGATTGATCAGACTTCTTTCCCCCTTTAGCCCCAGAGCAGTGGCTGTCAGCCAGCTTTGGGATGAATAAAGGCGTGCATCCAATGGCCCCACTCACACAGAGGCAGCTAAAAAGGGGATTGGGCTGAAACACTTGGCCGTTATGATAATGTACCTTGTTGAACTCACATCCGACGGCGACAAGGTCTGAAAAGAGAAGAAAACAAAGAAGCCATAGCCTGGGATAGGCTAGACCTGCAGTTATAAACCTAAGAGGAAAATGCTCTCTCCGTTATGAAGTATAGTTCTCAATTTCTTAGGCTCCATTAGAAACTCATCTTCATCTGTAGTTAACAGAAAGATAAAAATGAAGCATTTTCAGTATATTTCAGGCTATAAAGTTCAAGTAGTGGTCATTTCCAGAATTAAGAACAAGAAAAGGCCCTGTTCTGGACTACAGTTAATTAATTTTTTTAAAAAAGCATGAGTATAGCAGTGAGATAATGTTTATAAATCTGAGAGATGGACTGTAAATTTGTACTTGTGAGACCTGAGGTTTCCCTAGATGTCCAACAACAGGCTAGGATATATTCTCAGAAAGTCAAGACAAGTAAATGACTGAAGAAACCAAAATTTAACTAGACTACTGCAAAGTCATTGATTTTGTTGTTGTTGTTGTTAAGAGAAATGGTGTAAATTTGTTTTTCACTTCCTCTGAGGAGTATTTTTGAGACTTCCAGGGAATCCGCAATGTCAAAACTTTTCACAACACTAAGACGTGATCTGCCCTTTTCACTGTGCTGGCATTTGCACTGATGGTGCAAAAGCAATGGTGGTTAAAACTGCAGCACCTTAATATGAATCAAGGCAGTGTTTCCACATTGTACAGGTAGTCACTGTGTTCTTCATAGCCATGTGCTTGCACTTAAAAAAAAAAAAAAAAAGCCAGGTTTACTTAAGAACGTCCTTGACTCTGTAAAAA
>JAQZBX010101544.1:0-11251 GCA_029593785.1 Cabassous unicinctus
ATAATCCTAGTAAGATATGAAATGTGTTTATCTTCCTCCAATATCTGAAATATATCTTGTTTTTTTATACTTCTACAACTGTGGACCATATAATGTTTCTCTTTTTTTTTGTTTTCTTTTTATTTCTTCCAGCTTTGGTTATCAGCATTGTTCTGCCCTGGGTAAAGAAAACACTGCCAAATTTTATATTCAAGCATCACTTGAATTGTCATGAGTTACACTGGTTAGATCTCCAAAATATTTAAACTTGTCCTTAAGTCCTTATTTTCTACTTCTTCCCTATATTAACATGTTACAGTCTTCGCTTCTAGTTTAGTTAATTTTTAGGTCTCAGGTTAGAAATATCACCTGATTCATCCTGCTAGATACTAGGATGTGTAGATTTTATACATGTCATTGCAGGAAACATGTAATCCCCTTGTGAAATATGGGTTGATAAAATGCAGTGCTTGATGTTAGTTCTGGTCCTACAGTCATTTGTTGCCCCATGGATTGTGCAAGGTTTCAAGTAAGTCCCAAAGCTCACCAGCAGCTACTTTGCAATATTGAACTGTTAATAAGGCCAGACCTTACTACAGAAACATAGCAGCAATGGGCCCATATTTTCCATTGGGGAGAAATTAAAAATATAATTCTTGGAAGTGAAAATAAATGGAGTAAGGCAATGATTAAAAGATTAAATATTACCTTTAGCTGTAATGATAGTGTTCTCTTCCTTAAAGGTAACCACCTTTCTGACTTTAAATGCTGTATTAACCCATTACCATTGTGGCCAAAAATAAAACATGTTTCTCACTCAGGCATGCCTAATGCCCAATGCCAATACAAAAACTTAATTTTAATAGAGCATGTTTGAGATGGCCTTTATTATTCTTAATAATTTATTGTTCATCTTTGCAAAATGATCGTGTTATAGTTCCTAAATGAATGATAAAGTAGCATGAATAAACCAAATTAATGAAAAAGAAATAAATGAGCATAGATTTCAATGATGGTTTATCCTTTGTGTAGCTTGTTTTATGTTTGACACTTCAGAAGGCACTACACCATAAATTTGGGTTCTAGAATGAGAAGCTGTACTCAAAACACAGTGGACATTTATCATGAATGAGAAATAAACCTGTACTTGAGAACTGGATGTTCACTCCATATAACATAGCCTAAATATATTGATATAATTCCAGACAATTTTTTAATTGGTTGTTGCAAATAATACCCGCATCAGCTCTGTTTGTGAAGTCTCTTTCCTCAATGCCCTTATCAATATTAATTCTTTATATTTTTTAATGTGCTGAGTGCATATATATGTATATATTCATGAATACACATGTATGATTATAATGATTTTAAGTTTAATATACTCTTTGTAAAACTGAAATTCCCTTTTTGTGAAATTCTTATATACTTGCATGCGACAGATACTTTCTCTCACTTAATAGATAGAAATTATTGTTCACTTATCCTTTGAGAAAGTGAACTTCTCAACTCTAAATAAAATTTTTATCAATGTTTTCATTGTATTTTTGTTTATTGCATAATAAATCTTTTTCTACAATGATATCCTAAAATTATTCTCTTTGTTAGTCTTTAAAATAATTATAGTTTTGAATTTCATATTTAGTACTTTGATATCTCAGGTGTTGAGTGTGTAAGGTGATAATTTTATTCAATATGATTGCCCAACTGTTCAAGTACCATTTACTTAAAAGTACATATTTTTGTCATTGCACTACCGCATACTATCTCTATCATATATTAAGTGCTCCTATCAGAGCATGTCTGTAGCTGTGCATTTTATTCTGTTGCAGAGAAAACACTTTTTTCTGCATTAACATCACACACATTTAAATAAAGTTACCATCAATTTTATTAGGGAAAAAGATGATTTCTTAATTTTCTGACCACTATGACAAATACCACACGGTGGTTTGTCATGAAAACTGGAATTTTTTGTCTAACAGTTTTGGAGGCTGGAAGACTTGCTTCTTCCAGGTGTTAAGAGTGTACTGGTGGGTTGATGATCCTTGTGGTTCCCTCACTTTCCAGTCACATGCCAATGTCATGTTTTTATCTGAGGTATTTACCTCAAACCACTATATATACCTAAGTTGAAAAGAAAAAGATTTTATTTATGACTTGAAATGATTCAAGGAAAATATATGAAAATGATTGAATTTATGATGTGGACTTTTGAAAACAGATATTTTCCTTTTAAAAGTATAGTAAATGCTAAAGGGAAATTAGTCTTGGATAAGTGCTTTGTAGTCATTAAATACTGGATAATTTTACTTTCTTGGATAAAATTATAGTTATAGAAGGACAGATATTCAGTAAAATATATGCATTACATTTGGCTACTAATGCACGAAGAGAAATTAACTGATATGATTTTCAATGTTTTTTTTAATCACCTGAGAAAAGTTTGTACTTTATTTTAGCAAAATTAGAATCAATATATCTTCACATGAAAATCAATTTATAATTCAAGTTTTGACATTAAATTTGGGCATTTGGGCCACTTCCTCATGTAAATTATTTTTGCTACAGGACTTGCTCATGACTTACCTCATATATACCATTTCCATTTTATGATGCAGTGCTACCATGCATGCCCAGCTTTATGGCTTGGTGGGTCAGAAAACACCCAGTTCAAAATAGATAACTCAGGCCTTATGGTAAATTGGTGCACCATGATTAAGCATGGCCAAATAGTAGGCCAAAATCCATTTCTCAAAAGGAGAGTAATTATCTACAGAAGATGGCAGGGCTTTGTTCCAAAATCCTAAGGGTATGCACTGTATTTATCTTAGGGGATTGCCTAAGGCTCCAGACAGTATTCATTTTGCCATGAAATACTGACTGGTACCATTGGATCTTCAGCATCATATGGCCCAAATGGTTGGATTTTATTTTTCTAAATCAATGTCAGCATTTTAAATTTAGTAATACAGAAAATAACAAAGATATCTATAAGCCATAATTATTACAGGCCATTTGGTATGTGTATATGTAATTAGCAATGCATATATAAAATATATATAAAATAATTATTATAATTAATATATGCACAAGACCATGACCGTAATATTTCAAAAAAAAAATTCCTTATTATACCTGTTTTTAAATTTCTTTACTATGTATGTTTTCTCAATATTTAAAACATTGCCATATTTTTACTAAAATATTAGTATATGTATGAATTTTGATAAGTTTACTATGAATAAATGAGCACCTTTTAATCTTAACTTAATGTTTAATGTTTTTTATTACAGATGTTGTGAGTTTATAAAAGTCAAGCACACCATACAGGATTACCATACATTTCCTTACCACCAGCAACTTACATTCTTGTGACACATTTGTTACAAATGATGAAAGAACACTGTATTAGTCAGCCAAAGGGGTGCTGATGCAAAATACCAGAAATCTTTTGGCTTCAAAAAGGCCATTCATTTGGAGTGGAAGTTACAGTTACCAGGCCATAAAGCATCAGTTACTTCCCTCACCAAGTCACTTACCAGGCTCCAGCTCAAAACTCAGCATCAGAATTTCAACTCTGTCCTTTTCCATGTGTTTTATCTGTGAGTCCCCACCCACCAAAGGGTGGGGACTCAACACCCTACTGATGTGGCCCAATCAAAGTCCTAATCATAATTTAATTTACTAAAAGTAAAACCTCTGAATTTAATACACTCTAATATGCCCAGAGGAAAAGATCATTTTACAAACATAATCCAATATTTCTTTTTGGAATTCATCAATAATATAAAACTGCTACACATCACCCTCTGAATTCCAAAAAGACATTACAATATTCAAGAAATCTTATTTCAGTAACAATATTAGGTACAAAATCATATCATAATCAGTTTAAAGAAATACAGTTTTTCTTGGGGAAAATTATCATCTGCCTGTAGACCTCTGAAACTTACAAAAGAATTTATCTGCTTCCAATACACAAATGGATAGACAAAGAATATAAATTTTCATTAACATAAGGAGAATTTGGAAGGGAAACATGAGTCACAGGTTTTCTACAGTTCAGTAAACCTGGGGGAAGCTTCATTCTATTTCAAATTCTGAAATTCATTCTTAAGATGCTGGTTTCTTCTTCCTGGTGCCATATGAGAACCCACTCTTTCCACAGGCTTGCCTATTGACCATTTTCTTGGTTCCACCCTCATAAAGCACCTGGGTGATGAACAAGTTCTAGACTTCACCCTCCAAGAGCATTGGGGTGATTGCCACATATCACCCAATCTTTGGGTTAGAGTCTTAAGCCCCCTAGTACAGTGACATGAGGACAACATACACCCTAAGCTTTGGATACAGGCTCAACCCTCTCAGAGCAAAGAGTTGAGCACTTGGCCCTCCTTAATCCATGGGGGAAAGGTTTACCACTTTCAGACCTATGGGGTGCTGACCTTAAACACCCTATTCCTTGAAGAATATGCTGTATCATATTTGAACCCTGGGGCAGCAAAACTCTCCGCCACCATGGATGGGAACATCTATCGTCTTCAGCTGCTGGGGCAAGCTCACCCTCTCTTTATTCATGAGTGGTGCTCCTCTCTTGTCCTAAGATGATGTCTTAATTCCAGATCTCAGCTTCCATGGTTTTCCTCTTAAAGCTGTTTCTCCTTTCCATGTCCCCTTTATTGCAGGCTGACACTGATTTTCCTTATACAGCTCTCTTGTTGTATTAGCTTGATTTAGCTTGCAAGAAGCAGGGATCCAAGCCATCAGACAGTAAGACTTTCCACAAATCTTTCCTAGATAACTGTATCTACAATCCTGATTTACAAGTTCCAAGTTTAGTTAAGTCCTCAAATGGGGCATTATTGTCTGGGAGCTTGATTTCCAGAAGCTTGTAATTTGCAGAATCAGTTTCTGTTTTCTTTTTGCCCAATAGTTAAGTCCTCAGTGTATTTCTCTCATCTGTCATTTTGCTATAAGCTGCAAGGAGAAGCCAAGCTACACTCTGGGTTTACTTTGGAAAGTTCTTCAGCTGCATGCTCAGGGTCACCATTTTCAAATTATTCCTTCCATAAAACATCAGGAGTTAATCTTTCTAAGTTCTCTGCAACTTTAAAACACAGATCACCTTTCCTCCAGTTTCCAATAATACTTTCATCATTTACTTCTAAGGCCTCATAAAAAAAGTCTCTTTAGCATCCATCTCAGAATTATTTCCTTCTAAGGCCTTATCAAAAATAACTTTAGGCTCCATATTGCTACCTGCATTCTCTGAAAAGCAATCTTGGCCTTTTCCATCAAGCATCTCACAATTCCTCAAAAAATTACCCCTACAAAAACAAAATGAAAAACCAACCAACCAAACAAACAAACAGAAATACCCCTTACCCATTTATAAAACCATTGTAGCATTTTGATAATTGCAAAAGCATTACCCTGCTCCTGGTATGAAATTTTGTATTAGTCAGCCAACGGGTTGCTGATGCAAAATACCAGAAATCTGTTGGCTTTTAATAAAGGGCATTCATTTGAGGTAGAAGCTTACAGTTACCAGGCCATAAAACATAAGTTACTTCCCTCACCAAAGTTTATTTCCACATGTTAGAGCAAGATGGCTGCTGACCTCTATGAGGGTTCAGGCTTCCAGGGTTCCTCTCTTCCTGGGGCTTGCTTCTCTCTGGGCTTAGTGCCTGTTTTCTCCACATGGCAAGCTATAGACTATCAGGTGAATGGCTCTATCTCTCTCCCTGGGGCTTCTGCCATGTCTAAAAGTTGTCTCTACTCCTCTGTGTTCTTCTCCTGTGTGTTCACTTCCCAGGCTTCAGTTCAAAACTCAGCATCAGAACTCCAACTCTATCCTTTGCCATGCCTTTTACTGTGAGTCTCCATCCACCAATGGGTGGGGACTCAATGCCTTACTGACATGGCCCAATCAAAGCCCTAATCATAAATTACTTAAGTAAAAGCAAAACCTCTGAAGCCAATACACTCTAATATGCTTAGAGGAAAAGACCAGTTTACAAACATAATCCAATATTTCTTTTCAGAATTCATCAATAATGTCAAACTGCTAACAAACACAATCACAATATTACTGCTATCAATAGCCCATAGTGTATGCCAGTGTATTTTTTCCACAAACCATTCTTTTATTAACACCATGTATTAGTACTACTTATTTGTTATTGTTCCTAAGAGAACTTTTTCGTATTTATATTGCTAACCATAGTCCATGACCCACCATGTGGTTCACTGTGTTACATTTTCTCCTGTCTTGTACAGTCTACAAAAGTGTACACTCGGTGGTTCTCAGGTTCATCACAGTGTTGTGCTTTCATCAACTCAGTTTATTTTAGAATGTTTTCATTTATGCAAAGGGAGAAATTTCATACCTCTGTATCCCCCAGTTGTTGACCCTTAGCATTGATTTAATATCTTGTTTACCATTGCTTCAAAAACATTACATTATTATTGTTAATTAAAGTCTATAAATTACATTATTTTTATTTTTCTCATGTATCATATTTTTAACACCTTGAAATGGAGGAACATTCTTACATTTGTACTATTAACCACAATCCTCATTCAACACCATAATACTATGTTATACTATCATAGATTAGATTACCCTGTAGCTTCTTTCAACTGACATTAACCTATCTAGAATATCCCTTTCAGCCACATTCACATTTATTAATTGGCAGTGTTAGTTATATTCATAATAATGTGATATCAACTCTATTTCCACCCATTTACAATCAACTTTTTTAATAGTCTATATATTTTCAGCAATAGCTACCCCTTCTCAATCCAACAAAACAGATATTTCAAATATAAATTAGTATGTAGTTTAAAAATTCTACAAAAATACCAGAGGGTCCTTTTCATTTTAATAATGCTCCTGCAAACAAGGTGAACTTTCCCAAAAAACAACAGATTTTCTGTAAGAATTTTGACAAGTATTAGCTCTAGAAAGTGACACAACACAAGAAAGCTCAGATTTTTATATACAGCCAGGGAAATTGGCTATTACTGGAAGCAGAGCAACTATGGTGGACAGAATAAGCTGATTCTTTTGGAAGAAGGTTAAAACTACAATGGAACTTCAATTCATGGGCCTAGGTAAAGATCCAGGAGAATGCAGTCTGTAAAAATATGTGGATGTTTTGAAATGGTAGAAGGGAAGAAGAGAAAGGGTGAAATGATATACTTGTAAGCTTCATTGTTTTATTAGGATGTCAATAAATTCTTGAGGTTATATCCAAAAAAATATATGAATGTGATATATAAAAATATAATACATCCTGGGAAGCGGGTGTGGTTCAATCAATAGGGCTCCCGTTTACCATATGGGAGGCCCCAGTTTCACTTCCCGGGGCCTCCTTGTGAGGGCAGGCCGGCCCACGTGGCGCAGTGGGCTGATGCAGCAAGACCTCACAGCAAGGGGAGATAAGCAGACACAGAGGAAGCACACAGCAAACGGACACAGCAAAACACAAGCAGCAAGGGGGGGATAAATAAATAAATAAATAAATCTTTTAAAAATATATATAATACATGCTAATTAAGTTTTATTTATCTGAAAAACATAAGTGTTTTACAATGAAAAAATTAAATATAGTCTTGAAAACAACAGAGCTTAAAGGTGAAATATTATAATCATCATAGCATATTGCATAAAAGATTTCTGTTCTGAAAAAATCTTTATTCAGGATGAAAATGGTTAATGATTTAGAAGGATAAATCCTCACTTTGACAAAAGTAACCAATAAATGAAATTCTTTAACGTCAAAAAATCTAAAATTTAAAATATGCATGATGGAAGAATGTTTTGATAGGGATGTCAAGTTGTTCCTTAGAGAAAAGGCCTACTCTGCACTCTCTTGAAAACAGTCTTAGCAGAAATGGCTGTAGCAGCAGAAGTGGATGTGTCTGGGTGTTGTGGGTGGCCAGAGGACAATGCAGGCCACATTACCATCACTGGGCTCCATGACACAGTAGTGGTACAAACGCTTAGATTTATGCACTTGTGGCTAAAAGCTTCTGCTGCCTCCAAGATTAAAAAATTTAAAGGAGAGAGAGAGCAGCCTAGAGTCACAGCTGACCCACCTCGCCCATCAGACACTGAAAATCATGGGATGCATGTTCCTCTGGCTTGGCCTCTATTTGAAGCTGTTGTCTATCCTTTCCAGGGAATTCGCAGCTCTGCTCAAACTCAGGTGGACCTATCCTGTGCCACCTTGGAAGCCCTGGCTGGAAAACAACTGCACTGCCAGGCTTTCCTTTTCCTTTGCCTCCACCACAAATAAATGATTGGTACTGTTGAGGTCTTCAGGACTATAGAGGTCTTTGACTAACAAGGGTGTGCTTCTCTCTGCCCATGCCTGTGAACCTTGCAATGAATCAGAGAAAGCCTCAGGATTTTTACATGAAATTTTTACCACACAAATGAATGCCTCTCCAGGGGGAACAAATGTTTCTACACTAAGGGAGAAGAACTGAAAGCAAAGACACGAACAGATATATGCACACCAATGTTCATAGCAGCATTGTTCATTATTGCCAAAAGTTGGAATCGGCCCCGGTGCCCATAAACAGATGAATGGATAAGCAAAATGTGGCACATACATACAATGGAATATTACTCAACTGTAAGAAGGAATAAAGTGCTAACACACGGAATAACGTGGATGAATCTTGAAGACCTTATGTTGAGTGAAGCAAGCCAGGCATTGAAGGATGAACAGTATAAGACCTCACTGATTTGAACTGAGGAAAGAGAGCATTCTCTGAGAACCATTGTCTGAAAGATAGGTTAACAAGGGAGAGGAAGTGAAGAGTAGACAGTGAGCCATCACCCATATGGACATAATCTATGTTAAAGGGATTGAGTATAGTTCCACAATGAAGGATAGGACAGATGGGTAGTGATATTACTGGGTTTGGTGGCACAGGGTTGACAGATAGGTAGATTTGGAAGGGCATATAACTATGAATCTTCTCATTCCATGAGTCAAGACTGCGGAGTGTCATATGCCACAGGGGGATGGGGTGGAAAGAACAGTTAAGATCCAATGGGGTATTTAGTGGTCACAGGAAATGTTTCTCATTGCCTTACAGTAATGGACACAGGACATGGTAAATATCATCAAAAATTATTAAGCTGTACAGTCTAAATTGTAAACTATGCTGTAAAACATCAACAATGCTTAGTTGCTATACTTTACTAACTGTATAACTGTTATAACAATGCCAACATCCATTTAAAAAAAGGTTTTATTATGGGGTGGGGAAGGGGGAGGGAGGTTGGGTATGTGGGAGACTTTAGTATTCCGTGTGTGACTCTGCTGTGACCTAAAACTTCTTTGAATATTAAATGAAAATTTTGGAGACACTGGGGAATGAGAGGGGCAAGGTGTCATGGTACACTGGACATCCAATAATGCAGGGATAAAAGGAAAAAGAATAATTTTTAAAAAGATTTTTTTTAATTTTTTAAAATTTTTGCCCATTTTTTTGAATGTCCCAATCCGCTAATTATATCTTATTTTTAGTTTAGTTTCTTTTTTTTTTCTTCTGAGCTTCCTTGTACTTATCTCTTGCATTTAAGCTTATCATTATTATTTCTTTTTCCTATTAATTGTAGTTTGTTATTATATGGGCTTCATGTTCAGGGAAAGTTTGGATCACAGAAGGGTTACAATAGGGTCTGTAAAAATTCATTGGTGGAGGGTGTCTGGGATGTGGGATTCATGATAGTAAGTTCATCTGAATATGCATGAAAGATATATAAAATTGTTCAAATGATCAAGGGATGGGACATGGTCACAGAGGGCAGACAATCACTCAATAAATGAGGGAATTTGAATTGCCAGCCTGGAGAACTCTGCCACATTCTCCAAGGGAGCAGCAGCAGTCCCCTGAGTGCAGAGGCAGTGTCTGGCAAAAGAGGATGGCCTACTGATGGGTTCTTGTTATTGAGGACTAGCGTTATGAGTCTTTGCTCATGTAATTGAAACTTAACTTACTGTTATAGGGTGCCTAAGGGTTGCCATATGAGAGCCTCCTTGTTGCTCAAATGTGGCCTCTCTCTAAGCCAAATTCAGCATTTGAATGCATTACCTTCCCCCCAACGTGGGACATGACTCTTAGGGATGAGCCTCCCTAGCAATGAGGGGTTAATACCAAGTGCCAACTGGCAACATGATCGGAAAAAAACTTGAATAAAAGGGTGAAAGAGTAAAGAGAAATAAGTTTATGTGGCTAAGAGACTTCAAAGAGAGTCAGGAGGTCATCCCAGAGGTAACGCTTATGCACACCTCAGTAGGATCTCCTAGAACACCAAAGTGGATATCACCCCACACAGAGGGGCTCCTGAGGGCTCTGGAGACACCCAGGTCCTATATAAGTGGGGATAGCCCCAGAGATTGATGCCTTATTAGTGCGCTCCTCTTTGGATTCTGTGCTCCTAACAGTGACAGAGTCAGACTCAAATAAGTCTTCCCTGCACATGGTCCATCAGTCCCTTCTATTCAAACCTATATGTGATGCTTGAGTTTTTAGGTGTACTTCCAGAGACTGGAGCCTCTGGCCTACCTATGTGCCAGCTGTGCCTGCAATCTCAGTGCAGCTGCAACCCCTACCCTATAGCTCAATGGACTCCCTCAAGTCACCTGTCGAGGAGACGACTATGGGCAATGGCCATCCCAGGGAATGGAGAGGGACTGCAGCTGCAGGCAGGATAATCCTGTCCACAGTATCCATGGAATATATACCTTCTCTCAATTGGAGGTGGAGTGGACTTCACCATCCCAAAACCCCCAGGATTGGTGGAAGAGCTATGGACTAGAATGGACTTCATGGTGTTCTTTCATATACTGTGATTCAAGCAATAGAAGAAATTGTTACAGTGAGGTGGAGACAGTGGCCACTGGACATTTTCGGGCCAGGGAGGGGAGAGTCAGTTGAAATACAGGGGCTTTTTTTGGGACTTGGGGGTTGTCATCAGTGGCATTGTGGCAACAGATGTAGGCCATTTTACATTAGCATATACCATGCAGAAATATGTGGGAGAGAGGGTGCTCTATGATGTGAAATGTGTTCTATGCTTGGTGGCAAAGCCCCAGGATGTGTATATCCATTGTGGGTGATGTCCCACACTAATGAAGGATGTTGCTGTGGGATGTTGTGGGAGGTGTGGGAGGTGAGGAAAATGGGAATCCCTGTAATTTATGAGTAATAATTAGGTAATCTAAACACCTTTAAAATATATATA
>JAQZBX010101545.1:0-11239 GCA_029593785.1 Cabassous unicinctus
AAAAAAAAAAAAAATAAAATAAATAAATAATGAAGGGGCCTTGTGAGGCTCAGTTTGAGTCTGACCCGTGGGTGGCTTTCTGTGTCGGGGCTTTGGGTAGAAGCTTCGGCTCCCCCGTCAATTGACTTGGGATTTGCCTCCTGGCTCCGCAGCCGTGAGATCTCAGGTCAGTCATTTCGTCTCTCTAAGCCTCAGTGTCCTCCTCTCTAAAATGGGGACAACAGCATCTTCCTTCCTGGGTTCATGTAGCGATGGAAACACACTGACACGCTCGGGCGTCGCCTCGCCCTGCAGGGCCCGAGACGCAGCCGGCACCAGAGAGGGCTGTCGCTCCGGCTGCGCCATCACTCCCAAGAAGAGGATTTTCAGCAAAGCCTGCGGGCGGCGGGGCAGCCCCGTGTTCTGGGATGTCTGGAGGGCACCGGGGTTGCATCCGGAGCTGCCTTCGCCTCCCTGGTGGGGAACGCCCCGTCCATCCCTCCTGCTGCTCCCTGTCTGCGCCCCCCAGGCCCTCACCGGGCAGCTGGACACCCGTCCCCCCTCGCATGAGCATCTGTGCCCACTTTCCCTAGAGAAAGTCGTAAAAGCGCGTTCACACATCTCCAGTTATCGGACATTCTTTCCACAGTAATTAACCCAGAACAAACCATTATTCCAGATCTTACCGTAGCAATCCTGGTTTTGCTTGCTGGGCTTGGATCTTCTGATTACTAGCTCTGATAATCAGACGAAACAAAACAAAGCCACCATCGCTACCAACAGAGAAATGGGAGATAGGAAGCAAAAGAGAGGGGAAATGCAGCAGCTGGGCCACTGGTTTCCTCTGTTGCCTTATGAGAGAAGGAATTTTTCTGATGAAGGTCCCCATGAGGACAAAGAATGCTGTACTATTGATGCAGGTCCTCCCCCCTCCCCTCCCCGCCCCTCCCCTCCCCCTGCATGTGGCAATGGTCTATTCACTTAATATCTATTTTTTTGGGGGGTGGTGATGAATTAAGAGTAGGTAACAGGTGGGAAAGCACAGTGAAGAAAGTCTGTGAACTGGTTTGGACAGGAGGAATGTTGGATGATTCTCCCATTAGGCCAATTTACTGTAGGAGCTTGGTTCCTTTGTTAGTAAAGTGGGCTGGTTGCAAACTGATAGTGTCGCGTGGAGAGCGTGGGGTTCCAGGCCGTCCCCACCGGTCCTGCAGGTTAGAGTCCTTCCTCTTCTCCAGGGTTAGTGGGGCACAACTGCCCAGACTTGGCCTTGGGGTTAGGGTTGGAAAGGACCCTGGGGCTCACTCCAACTTGTAAACAGTGTTGAAATCCCCTCCCCCCTATAGTATCCCAGCACATCATCACCTCTACTTTGCTTCCACTTCTCTAGGGATAGGAACTCAGTGTCCTTCAGAGCAGCCCACATGGCCCAAAGGCTCTGCTGAAGTCAGCTACAGAGGTCTTTAGATAACTGGCATGTACGTGAAGTCATGTCATCCTCCTTCCTGCCCTGTGAGATGGGTCTTTTTGTAGCAGAGAAAGTGGAGAGGAGCTTTGCCGTCAGTGCCACGCCCAGGGGCACGCCAGGAGCAGCCTGGTCTCAAGCCCAGCCCTTCCAGTTCCAAAGGCAGCAGAAAATCCTCTTATCTGATGAGGCTGGGACAGGCCGCTGGTCAATCAGTGTAAAAAATTAAATTGTGCTGGTGGTGGTTATATAACTATGTCAAAACACAGAGACCTGCATGCCAAAAAGAGTGAGTTTGCCTATGAAAATAGGGAATTAAAAGAAAAAGTAGATGGTAGTAAAGACAAGTGGTAAACGGATGACCTCAGTGTAATTGGATAAGAGCTAGGATTTGTTGACAGACACTG
Organism: Cabassous unicinctus; assembly: GCA_029593785.1. NCBI lineage: Eukaryota > Metazoa > Chordata > Mammalia > Cingulata > Chlamyphoridae > Cabassous > Cabassous unicinctus. The sequence goes on from JAQZBX010101545.1 coordinate 1,852, forward strand.
TGGGGTCAGGGGATGTGGCCTTGGATGGGCACAAGGGAACATTTGTGGGTGATGGAAATGTTCTGTATGAACATGTCAAAAGTCATCAAACTGTACACTTAAAATGGGTGTATTTGATTGCATGTAAACTATAACTCAGTAGATTTTTTTTCAGAAGTCAGTAGAAGTCAGAAATCATTGAAAAAGTACTTTCCTGTATACATTCATATGTACCTGAAACACCTTATTTTAATTGAAAACATTTAATTGTACAGTCATTTGCTAGTCTTTGTTGAAGAAAAAGATCTTTCCTTGGAATATAGATACTGCAGTTGGTGTTCTCTGGGGGCTGCTTTTGCACCTAGGATGTGAAGTCCATAATTTCCAGTTTCTTTAAAGTGGAGTAAGAACTTAAAGTCAGTGGGAAAGTAATCTGGGTACAGAATCCATTTAAGTTTTTATGGCCTTTTTCTTGGTCAAGTTTTCACTGTTGTCTTGCCCACTTCTAATTCAATAGTAGTTTCTTTTAGCTCCTTGCACTTATCCAGTTTTCCTAAAGCATTCACTTTACTTTTCTTAAACAACTGTCTTTCTTTTGCACTCAAATTTTATCTGTTTAGGTTATATGTAATTATGTTTTGTAAATATAATAACAAAACAACTGGCAAAAGCAGGTTTGGGACTAAACACAACTGACTCTCGGTCAGGTCTCCAAAAGTGGGGGCAGAAATGCATGAATGTTCTAGAGCGGAGCCTGATAGCTGTGAGTGTAGTAAGGTCAGAGGGTCTTACAGAGGGGATGGACTGTCTTGATTAATCTGGCACATTGGTAAGAGAATTTCAGCTCTGTCCTTGCCTGTCCCTTCATGTTGAACTCCATTCTGCTCCCTCATAACATCTGTTCTCCAGTTCTGGCTTATCCAAAGGAAGTATGCTTTAGTTCCTTGCTCAAGCAAACACCATGCAGTAGGTTGGCTTAAACAATGAGACTTCATTAGCTCACAGTTTTGAGGCGAGGAAATAGTCCATATCAAAGCGACACTTTCTTCCTGATGACTGGCGTTCTGGGACTGGCTGCTGGTGATCCTTGGTCCTGGGCTCCTGTGTCACATGGCAGCACACATGGCGGCCTCTTCTCGCTGCTCCCTTCTCTTCTGGATGCTTCTGGCTGCTTCCTCTGTGCCTTTCCCTTTTTCTGAATTTCATTCTGCTCTAAAGGACTCCAGTAGTAGGATTACGACTTATCCTGGGCTATACCTTAACTGAAGCAACCTCATCAGAAAGCCCTCTTACAATGGGTTCACACTCACAGGAATGGATTAAGTTTAAGAACATGTTTTACTTGGGTACATACAGCTCCAAACCACCACAAAGTAACACACGTCTACCACTTTTCCACCCAGCAGCCCTTCCAGTATTCAAATTCAGCCATCTTGTTTTTCCTTAATCTCCCCTTCAGCTAAACCAGGGATTCTTAACCAGGGGTCCACAGACCCCCCAAGGGGTCTGTGGAAAGATTTCAGGGGGTCCATGAGCTTGAATTGAAAAAAAAAAAAATCGACTTACTGTCTTTATTTTCTCTAATCTCTGACTGAAAGCTAGCATTTCCTTCACTTGTGAATGTATGCAGTAAATAAATTACAGTAGTATTCATTTCACCTGAGTGGCAAAGGGGTCTGTGGAACGAAAAAGGTTAAGAACCCCTGAGCTAAACCATTTTACTTTTTCACAAGGTCTTCAGGTGATGTGGTTTCCAGACCTTACATCATCCTGGGTACCTCCTCTGGCTGCAGACGGAGAAGCCACATTGCCCGGGAGTCCCTCCTCATATTTTACCTAAATCTTCCTGTCTGCTCTCAGACCTCTGCCCCTCCTATCCGTTGTAGGATACCGACTAGTAGCATAAACGTTGCGGCTGCCATTTAGGATTTAGGTGCCAGGCCTTAATGAAGATCTTAGCAGCTACGTAAAATTGAAGCTAATGCAGAGAAACCCTCTGCTGACTGGCTGCCAGGACAGCTCTGTAGATGTTGCTGGAGTGTGTCCCTGCCCGTCAGGATGTGCTGTTTAAGGCAGAGGCGCCTTCCCAGGGACCCCCGGCCAGAGCTGCTCCTCGCAGCCTGCACAGCCCTTCTGCTTTTCCCCTTCCGGTGGCTTCTCTGTTCCTGTCTCCCAGCCAGAGAGCACAGGTCAGCAACGTGCTCAAGTCAGTCGGAGACTGACTTTCCCCTTCTTGGTTCCCCCTCCTCCTCTTACAGGGAGAAGCCGGAGATGCTCTGTTGGTTGTTGACTACTTAGAACGAACAATTACATCCATTTGCCTTTTGATGGACATTTATTTTCCATCTATCTATTTATTTTTTCACTCAGCCAAATGTGGTGGATCTGGAAACGTCCTGGTGCGAGCTGTTCCTCTGGGTGCTGGGGATGTGTAGACGGTGACCTGGGTCCCTGCCTGCCAGAAGCCACCCCCACCCCTCCACCCCCAGCATGTTTGCTCTAAGGAAAAGTTTAGTATTCTTTGTTTATAAGCCTGGATTAGAGTAGCCCCTTCATAAATATTTATTGACTGTTGATACATGAATTATTACTAGGTTCAACCACATGAAACTGCAGCTACCTAGCCATATTCAACCTGCAAAAAATGGCAGTTTCATAGGCTTGCTCTAACATAAAAGTAACAAACGTGTTCATTATTAAAGTCTGGAAAATACTAAGAAATATGGAAAATATTCCTCAAATTATTATCTCTTGAGAATAACTACTGTTAACCTTAGGCCTCATTTTACAGGTAGATAGATATGAATATTGATTTTTCCCCCCCCCTATATTCAGGTGCTTGTGTAAAAAAAAAAAAAAAAACAACTCCAACTAGCAGCAGTATCTGCCCCTGTTCCCATAAGGATCCATTATCAAGCGTTTGGTGTTTATATTTGCAGAACGCTTTCTAAGGATTTACCTATTGATACGAATTGATGCAGATTTAGGATGGAGAGATTTTTTTTTTTTAAACTTTATTTTGTACATTTAAAAATTGAAAATATAAACAATTAAAAACTAAAAAGTAAACACATGAATAAATATATACATTTCTCAATTAAATGTACTGGATACATAGAAAAACATTTTTTTGAATCAATATGTTACACAATATATTTGGTTCATAGTAACTCATTCATGCAGTATTTGTCCTTTTGTGTCTGGCTTTCTTCGCTCAACATACTGTCCTCCAGGTTCATCCATGTTGCCATATGCTTTATGACTTCATTTCTTCTTACAGCTGCATAATATTTCATTGTGTAAATAGACCACAGTTCGTTAATCCATTCGTCTGTCAATGGACACCTGGGTTGTTTCCAGCTTTTGGCAATGGTGAATAATGTTGCTATGAACATCAGTGTGCAGATGTCTGTTCGTGTCACTGTTCTCATTTCTTCTGGGTATATACCCAGTAGTGGTATTGCCGGGTCACGTGGCAAGTCTATATTCAACTTCTTTAGGAACTGCCAAACAGTCCTCCACAGTGGCTGTACCATTCTGCATTCCCACCAACAGGGAAGAAGTGTTCCTATCTCTCCACATCCTCTCCAACACTTGTAGTTCTCTGTCTTTTTAATAGTGGCCATTCTGATAGGTGTGAAATGATATCTCATTGTAGTTTTGATTTGCATTTCCCTAATCATGAGTGATGTTGAGCATTTCTTCTTGAGTTTTTTTTTTTGCCATTTGTATTTTTTTGGAGAAATGTCTATTCAAGTCTTTCACCCATTTTTTAATTGGGTCATTTGTCTTTTTATTGTTGAGTTGTAACATCTCTTTATATATCCTGGATATTAAACCCTTATCAGATACGTGATTTCCACATATTTTTTCCCATTGAGTTGGCTGCCTTTTCACTCTTCTGACAAAGTCCTGTGAGGTGCAAAAGTGTTTAATTTTGAGGAGGTCCCATTAATCTATTTTTTATTTTGTTGCACATGCTTTGGGTATAAGGTCCAAGAAACCCCCACCTACTACAAGGTCTTGAAGATGTTTCCCTACATTTTCTTCTAGTAGTTTTATGGTCCTGGCTTTTATATTTAGGTCTTTGATCCATTTTGAGTTGATTCTTGTATAGGGGGTGAGATAGGGGTCCTCTTTCATTCTTCTGGTTATAGATATCCAGTTCTCCCAGCACCATTTGTTGAAGAGACTGTTTTTTCACATTAGCGTGGGCTTGGTAGGTTTGTCAAAAACCAGTTGACTATATAGGTGAGGGTTTATTTCTGGGTTCTCAATTCTATTCCACTGATCGATGTGTCTGTCTTTATGCCAGTACCATGCTGTTTTGACCACTGTAGCTTTGTAATATGTTTCAAGGTCAGGCAGTGAAATTCCTCCCACGTTGCTCTTCTTTTTTAGAATGCTTTTGGCTATTTGGGTGCACTTACCCTTCCAAATGGATTTGGTAATTGCCTTCTCTAATTCTGTAAAGTAAGCTGTTGGGATTTTGATTGGTATTGCATTGAATCTATAAATCAGTTTGGACAAGATTGACATCTTCACGATATTTATTCTTCCACAGGATGGATAGATTATTGATATAAGTTTGTGCCAATCAGTGAAGCAAATGCTCAGCGCTAATGCCACATGGTCCTCTGTCTGTGGTAGCTGTGGTTTTCCTGTTGAGGTGGTAAAGCACATCTGCAGCCGGCAGCCCTCTCCATTGGCCTGGTGGTCTCCCTTGGGGTCTACACTGGTGGCCTCTTGAGGACCTGCAGCCACTCCACGAGCTGAGGAGGAGCCAGGCTGCTCCGCTGAGCCACTCCCGCCAGTGGGCAGGGGTCTTTCGAGGCCCCACTGAGCAGGAAACCAAGGGAGAGTAGCCTGGCGGGCTGTGGCGGAGGCGCGAGTGGGCACCGCCCCAGCCAAGGGTGAGGTCCTGCAGCTGGGCTCGAGCCTGCGGTGGCTGTGGTCCCCGCTCAGTGCCTGGTTTGTTCATTGGGACTCTCTGAAGTGTCCAGACCCACCCGGCCATCATTCCCATCGCAGAAGAGAGAGGGTGGCGGTTTGTGGGGTGGGAGGCGGCGTGCCAGGAAAAGGAAGGAGGGTGTGAACCGACCCCAGGGCTTGGAGCCGGCTCCCTGGGCCTCTGCTGGGGGCTGGGAGCTGCATAGTGTCCACATCCCTGGCAGGTGCTGACCTTCGAGTCTCTTATTTGTCTGTTTGGTCATTTTCTTGGTGAACAGAAGTTGCTCTCAGGCTCTGCTCCTCTGTGGGTTCTGGGGTAAGAAATCATCTGACTTCTCTGAACCCTGCTTTCCTCCTCTGTGAGTGAGGGTGCTAGAGGGGCATGGTGCATGGTGAACAGCAGCCCGGACTCAGGGCAGACCACAGGGTGCCAGGGCTGGGTCTGCCTTTACTCACTGTGTGATATGGGTCAAGTTACCTGAGCCTCTCTGGGCCTCCTCCACTGCATCTCTGATGAGCTGATGGGACAGTTCCTGCCTCCTAACCTCTCGCGGGGTTGTGGTGAAGACTCTAGGAGACCTTGTAAACCACCAATTCCTGTTCACAGGCAAGTGTTATCAGTATTATATGTTTATCTATAGCTGTATTTGTACAGCCATAAAATGCATCTGTGTTGGGAGATGCCAAACTGCATTTTGCTTTAGGAGAATTTACAAATTGGCTTGAGTAAGGGGTTCGCACTTTTGGAGATTTTGCCGTTCCTGTTGCTTGCTTCCCTCCCACTGCCCACACCCCTCCCTGCCTCTGGAGGGCTGGCCCACCAGAGCGTGAGAGCCAGGAGGCATCACTGAGTATTTCCGGAGCCAAGGGCTGGAGGGAACGCATCGTGTGCCAGGACACACCGTGAGACCGTGTCAGAGCCAGGACTAGCCTCAGCCTCCTGGCTCCTAGTCCAGTGCTCCTGCAGCCCTCCAAAGGGGGAACTCACAAATGCGTGACACCTGCTTGTGTATGGGGCAGGGACAAGCATCAGATACAGGACACAAGCAGAAAGCCTGGGGTTTTTCCCATGGACTCCCTGCGGCAGTTTGATATTATTTATGGATTCCAAAAAGAGATATTGATTATGTTTGTAAACTGGTCTGTTTCTCTGGGCAAGACCCCATCAGCTTCTCTTCATGAGTGCCTTGTGTGGCTCTGCCTGGGAACTTAGGTGGAGACTGGGGAGCCACAGAGTAGTGTGTGTGGGGGGAGCATTGCCCCTGGGATGCGGGGTGACAGGGTGAGCGAGGGGGACAGTGAGGGCAGTTCAGGCAGAGGGCTGCCGAGTGTATGGTTGTGCGAGGAGGATGGAGGCGTGGGAGGTGGAGATGGAGGGAGTGTTTGATGGGGAAGGCCCTGGAGTTCTCTGCTAGTCAAAGGGATGCCCTCAGTTTCACGGGATCTGCTATTGCGCTGCCCTTGCTTGCGTGGTTAATTCTGCTTTTGGAAACAAAACTCTCGAGAGACTGGTCTGAGGGTGAAGATCCTTGCAGGGTATTTCCTCTGGTTCCATATAATTGACTTAGTCTGCCGTGTGGCTCATTTTTACTTTTGGAAAGAGGAAAGGTGATGCCCGCCTCGATCCTCCTTTGTAAAGTCTTGTGCGCTCAATGTCTCCCTCAGAGGAGAGGCCTGCACGGCACATTTGGATATGACCACTGTTCCTCCTGTCACAGACAGCAGGGTCCGAGTCCTCCCTTTCTTCTTGGTCTGAGGGGGGCTTATCCCAAAATGGCTGAAAGGAGGTCCTCGGGCCTCAAGGGGCTGGCTCGCAGTCTGCCGAGGAGATGGCCCGTGAGAGCACAGAGAGACTCCTCGTTCTTCCTCAGGTTAGGAAAAGCCTCGTGGGGAAGGCAGAACTGAGCTGGGCCAGGAAGGACAAATTGGATTTTGAGCCACAGATTGATGGGGGAGGGGCAGAGGCAATTGCTTGTATCCTGGGGAAGAACAGATCAGGGTAATGAAGACCCTGTGGCTGGAGAATTGGGTATGTGAGATAGTAAGAGAGACGGCTGGATGGTAATTTGGGATCTCAGTCGGAGGGCCTAAAAGGCTATGTGAGTTACCTTTGATTACATTGTGTAGTCAGTGGGGAGCCATCGAAGGTTTTAGAGCCAGCCTGAGACCTGATCTGAGCTATCCTTCAGGAAGATAATTCTGGTGCCAAAATGTGAGGGATGTGAGTAGCAGAGTACGTGAGACCCTGCCAGAATGTGGTGGAATACAGGTTGCTTACCTGAGGACTTGAGGGAAGTCTAGGAGAGAGGGATTTGCTCAGCCTCCTTTTGTCCTCAGTGTATTAGGAGGTAAAAATAGGGAAGAGTCTTGGTTGCCGCCCTTGCTGAACCTTCCATCTGATTGTGAAGATTACTGGACACTCCAGTAAGCTGGAGAGACTATGTCAAAACCGCTTATGAGTAGGTGAAAGAAGAGAACAGTAGAAAACTACACGCAGTGAAGTAGTGGTGTAGCGATGGGGCGTGAGTGACACTGACCGAGCGCCCACTTCGTGCCAGGCACTGTGCCAGGTCCTCGCCCCAACCCGGTGGGGATTACAGGGAGACCAAGGTGCTTCCCCAGCTTTCCCAGGGACACAGCGACCAGTGGAAGCTGGGGCTGGGGTTCGGCTTCTGTTTTGTCCTGTTCCAGAGCCTTGACTCTTTGTGCCAAGGTCAGTAGGCTTTGAACCAGGCCTGAAGTTAGTGGTCGGCAGTGCAGGGGCTGGGAGGGAGTGCATTCCATAGGAAGTCCCTGATAGAGAGAAGATGACTGACATGTAGGGAAAACTGGGGATGCGAGTGTGGTAGGCAAGAAGGATACAGTTGAAAGAGGGAGTGTTGGTAGGTTCTCCCTTTTCTAAGCTACTTTGATGTCATATAGCAAAAGAAAAAAGATGTCTACTTCCAATCAAGACGTAATACGACAGTCTGGAATAACCTTCCCACCTTAAGCAACTAGAAACTGCACAAAATATAGAGAAAGTCTATAGTCAGTCATTGGATGACAGGAAGTGGAGTCTGATTCCTGAAAAAAAAAAGGAAAACAAAGTGAGTCTTATCATCACTTAGGCTTTCTGCCTGATGATAATTCCACCACAGGAGGATGGACCCAAACAGAGACTAGCAGTGTCACTGAGTTGAGACAGATCAGAGTTTGGGGAAGTCAAGGTTTCTAGAATTTGTGAGACATAATATCCAAAAAGAGGAAGCTACACAGAGAACTCCAGAAACCTGCTTAGGGGTCCCCGTGAGTCTTGGTCTGAATATCAATCTGTTTATGCTAGATAAGAATAACTTCAAGAGAACCCAGAGCCATCCCAGAGCCAGGTGTTCATTTGAGGCCCCTCCAGACGAAGAGGAGAGACTTCATTGGCTAAATGGGCATTCCATAGTTCATGCATTAGCAGGTGAGACATACTATGCTCTTGCCCCCCCCCCCAAAAAGGTATACTAGACTTGCCCTAATATAGCTTTAAAATAAACCTTGAAATAATAAAATTAATCCACAAGTAATTTAGCTGCCTACCAGAAAAACATCCAACATTATTTAAAGGAATACAACAAATTCCAGCATTGAATAATGTAAAGACCACAATGTCAGGCACCCAAAAACTTTTCTAGACATAGAAAGAATGACTATTTGACCCATCACCCAGAGAAAAATCATCACTAGAAAGAGACCCAGCAATGAACAAAGATGGTGGGATTAGCAGAAAAGAACATTAAAGCAGCTATTATAAATATGTTCCCTATGCTCAGGGATGTAAAGGAAACATGAATATGATGAAGAAAGAAATAGAAAATATAAAAAGATGCAAATGGAACTTCTTAGAAATGAAAGATCAGACTATCAATCACAAAATCAGAAATAAAATATACAGTAAATATGATTAACAGTAGATCATACAGGAAAAAAGATCAATGAATTGAAGCCATAGCAATAAAGCTATTGAAAATCAAACGCAGAAAGAAGATTGGGAAAAAAATAAAGAAAAGAGCATCAGTGGCCTGTGGGACAGTAGGAAGCAGTCTCACCTATGTAATTAGGGTCCCAGAAGAAGAACAGAGAGGGGAAGGACAGAAAACAATATTTGAAGAAATAATGGTGGGAAAATTTCCAAATTTGATGAAAACTCTAAACTCTCAGTTAAACTCAACAAAACCCAAATAATAATAAAGAAGAAAAATTAAATCATACCAAGGCACACCATAATCAGATTACTTAAAATTAATAATAAAGAGAAACTTTTTTTTTTTAAAGATTTATTTATTTATTTATCCCCCCCTTGCTGCTTGTGCTTGCTGTGTCCATTCGCTGCATGTCTTCTCCGTGTCTGCTTATCTTCCCCTTGCTGTGAGGTCCCACTGCATCAGCCCCTCGTGCCGCGCGGGCCGGCCTGCCCTCACAAGGAGGCCCC
>JAQZBX010101546.1:0-11251 GCA_029593785.1 Cabassous unicinctus
CCGGCCTCACAAGGAGGCCCCGGGAAGCGAACCCGGGGCCCCCCCACATGGTAAACGGGAGCTCCATCGATTGAGCCACACCCGCCTCCCCGCCTTGCTCCCTCTCAAGGCTGGGGCCGTGCTCCCTCTCAAGGCTAGGGAGAGGGGTCCTTCCTTGCCCCTTCCTGGCTTCTGGCAGTTGCCGACAATTCTGGGGTTTCCTTACATGCAGCGTAGCACTTTAGTCCCCTCCTCCATTGTCACATGCCCTCCCCGTCCCCTGTGATTGTCGGTATCCAAATTTCCCTCTTATAAAGAGGCCAGCATTATTGGATTAGGACCCACCGTCATCTTAACTCATCACATCTTTAAGACTCTATTTCCAAATAGGGTCACATCCTTGGGACTGGGGGTGAGGGCTCCACCATGTCTCTTGGTGGGAGGGATCGACACAATTCAACTCAACCCGTATCATTTACATACACTGAGAAAGCTGAGTCCTTAAACACCTATCTTCATCGCCCCCTCTACATGCTTGCTGTTTCTTCCCTCTCTTCTCCAATCTGAGTGGAGATGTTCCCCTACATTTCCAAGGTTACCCCATCCGCCTCTGCCTTCAATAAGTGTCCTTCATCTCGTTCATACATAACTTACTCTCCAGCTTATAGGAATCTGCCACCTCCAGCTGCTGTTTCTCCACATCTTCCTTCCGGCTCTGACATCCAACCAGGACAGTCCTCTGAAGGTACCTGTTTTAGTTTGCCAAAGGGGTGCCATTGCAAAGTACCAGGAATGTGTTAGCTTTTATAAAGGGTATTTATTTGGGGTAAAAGCTTACAGTTCCAAGGCTATGAAAAGTCCAACTCAAGGCACCATAAGAGGTGCTTTCTCACCCAAGTCAGCTGCCACGTGTTGAAGCAAGATGGCAGGCGATCTCTGCCTGGTCCTATCTTCCCCGCCGGGCTTCCTCTCTTAGCCTCAGCTGCTCTGCTTTCTTCCTGATTTCAGCAGCAAGCTGGCATAGGTCTTGTCTCTTAGGACTTCTCCTTGCAGCTCAGCTATGGGCAAAACTGGAGTGTTTTCTCTCACCTGGCAGAATCAAACATGGCATTTTCCTTTTTGTGTGTGTGTATGTCTGTGTGAGTCCGTTTATATCAGACCCAGCAAGGGGGCAGGGACTGGCTTCACTTCCATCCAAAGCCCTAAAGCAATCTTATCAAGTCATCTAATCAAAGGCCCCTCAACGGAATTTAATGCAATCAAAGTGTATTGCACCCACGGAAATAGATTAGTTTACAAACATAATCTTTCTCTTTTGGGGATTCATAAAATAATTTCAAACTGCCACAGGTCCTTCTGGGTCTCGGGTTCATGCCTGGACAATGTCTAGCCTGGTCTTGTGCCCACCCTCATGAGCGGGGAGAGGGGAGGGTGCTGGGGCATGGAAGAAAGAGGCCCTGTGGTTGGCAGCCTCACAGGTGATGCCTGGGGTGGGGGAGAATGGACCCCTCAAGGAAGGGACGCGGACAGAAAACCCAGCTTGGCTTTCTTACCCGGGGTCCAACTGTGCCTCCATCTGGTTTTTAACCACCAGGGGCTCTACACCACTGACCCATTCCTCTTCCATCACATGCAAAGACATCATGACCACACCTCCTCTCTCCTCGTCGTCCAGTCTTCTTTTTTCTGGGACATTTCACAGGCTCCGGAAAAGTCCAGGAAAATGATTCCTTCTCCCACACAGCTTCAGGTTCACCTGCCTCACCCACGATTGGTGCATCAGGCCGTCTAAGACTGCTGAGCACAACCTTCTATCTTTCCCTGCCTCCTGCTGCTTTTTCATTCAGAAGGTTTATTACAAACATGTCCATTATAAAACATCTGGGAGATACCGAGAAGCAAAAAGGCAAATAATGAAATTCACATATCATTCGCCACCCAGAGTCAACTACTGTCAACAAATACGTAATAGCCTTTTAGCCTTTGGGGATGCATAATAATGCAGTCACATGATCACAACACTGGTTTGTCACCCGTTGTTTTTTTAACTTATGAACACATTCTTTGTTATCCAATGCTATGCTGTATTTTTAGTGGCTACATAGTATTCTGTGGTGTAATTGTACCATCTCAATCCCTGGTTGTGTCCAGTGTATCCATCTTACAAATCAGGCTGCAATGAACATTATATAACTAAAATTTTGCACCCGTCCATGATTGTCTCCTTGTAAGAAATTCCCAGAAGATGGCCTGTTAGAGAAGATGCACTTTGGGGGGCATACTATTACCCAGGGGTCATCCGCCTAGCACTTACCAGATCTCCTGGTTTCCTTGCTCCTCCCAGACTCTAAATGAAGGTGAATCTCCAGTTCTCTTCTTGGGTTTTGGCTCTTCTTTATCACATCTTCCCAAATTTCTTACAAGAGTAGAGGACACCAAGGCCTGTGTGTCTAGCCATGACATTCCACTTCTCTCTCCATGTCCAACTGCCTCAAACTCTTCCTTTCAATCAAATGCGATCACCCCAAACAGAGTCCCCTCTGGATTTCCCAATTTGTGTCAGTTGTGCTACCACTTTCTTTGTCTTCCTATCACAGCCATCAAGTACATCTTGTACACAGTACAAGACCACAGGGTTGTCAGATCCAGGACTCGGTTTTCTGTCTCCCTCCAACTCATCCACTCAGCTGCCTCTTCCGGAGGCGCACTCCCCTTCCAGCAGCCCTGGTGCCCCTTCTGCACCTGCCCACCCCTGCACCTGTCCCCTCCCCTCTCCACCTGCTCCCTCCACCTGTCCCCTCCCCGCTCCAGCTGTTTGCGCCCTCTGCACCTGTTCCCTCCCCTGGCTGGCCACGCCCTCCCCTACCCCCACCCCACCCCCGGGCTTCCAGGCCTCCACCTGGAGGTGTGTAGGTGCTGCCCAGCTCCCCAGCTCCAGGCCGGCTTCACTTCCAATCCATTGCCCGCTGGGTGGGGGCCTGGCTGACCTCCCCCTGAGCGGGTCTTCCCAGCTCCACAAGGAGCTCTGCGATCCTCCCTGCCCCCAGTCCTCTTTCCCTCTCCATCAGCATCTCCTCCTCCAAAACACAGGCAGCTAAAGTAGTCTGTTAAAGGCTTTTTCCCCTGCCTAAATCCCTTCCAAGGCTTCCCGTAACACTCAGACTCCAACCCAAAGCCCCGACGACGGGACGTGGCTCCCACCTCCCTCCCCAGCCTTGCCTTGTTCCCTCCACCTTCCCACCTCCCCACCCCTCAGTAAGTCCCAGTAAATCTGGCTGCTTTCCCATGACCTAAAGTCCTGTCCCCCGTGCTCTTTCTACTGCCTGGAAAGAGATCCTCAGCGTCCTTGGTATGGCGGGAGCTTGTTCTCATCCTTCATCTTCAACTATCCCCTCCTTGAAGCCCAGACCAAGTCATCTCAGACAGGAGCACCCCCCGGCCCACGCTCCTGTCTGCCAAGCTCCAGGGGCCGGGGTCCTGTCTGCTTTATTCAAGGATTTAGCCCGCGTGCCCAGCCCAGTGTCCAGGACAGTAAACAGCCAAGCAACATGTCTGAATCATGAAGTGCACTTGGGTCCTGCCCTTGGCCCCACGGTCACCCAGGTTGGTCAGTGGGGCCTTGGACCTGGACTCACGGCTGCCTTCCCAGGCCCCACCCCTGGGTTGAGCCTGCAAAATGCCTGCCACCCCAGCCCTCTTTGTGTTCAGTATTACATGCTTCTGTCCCCTCCCCTCGCACCTCACAAATGGCACCTTCACTCACACTCAGATTTCTTATTGCGTCTGACAGCCAGCCGTCAATTCATACCTCTGGATTCCCTGTACTGACGCTGAGTGGCTGCTTTAAGGTACAGATCTGACAGTACCACCCCTCTGCTTTAAACCCTCCATGGCTCCCCATTGCTCCTTGGAACTGTACCCAAGGCCCTTCCTGACTTCGCTTTCCCCTCACCACTTCTTCTGACTCCTGCCTGCCAATGCTATTACTGTTTGCCTTCCCCAGATGTGCCCTACTCTCCCTCCGGGCCCCCTCCAGCCTGCCCCCTACCCCACCAAATTCCCAACCCCATAGAACCCAACAAGGCTCAAATTCCAGTTTCAGTTCTATTGGGCACCTGCATCAATTTCTGGGGCATGCTACCCTCTGGTGGCTAAAATAAATAATGGTCTTGTCAGTATTCTTCCTGTGGGGCCCTTTCTACTCAACCACATCAGCGACTTGGATGGCACAGAAGAAACACATTGATCAAAGGACTGGGTGATACAAGTCTGGGAGGGATGCCTAATTAATGGATATAATAAAAAAGAGCAAGTTGTGGAGCGTGACTGGCTGCAGAACTGGGCTAAATCTAACTCTAATTAGATTTAATAAGGATAACTGAAGTTCTACACCCAAGCCCAAAGACAAAAATCTAGCACTGTGAGTAGAGATGGCTTGGCTTGACAGAAGCAGGGGTTAGCAAACGAGGGCCTCTGGTGACCCTGGTGTCTTGCATCTGGCTGCGTCCTCTCTTGCCTGGACCATAGCAGCAGCTTCCTGTCTGGAGTCCTGGCCACCCGCCTCTCCCCAGGCCAGTGCTTCCTCCACACGACCCGCAAAGATTTCCTGCTGAAAACCAGAAGGAGCCTCTGGTGGCGCCATTGAATGGAGACACATCTGGAACCCTGAAGAGAGATGGGGTTGGCAGCCGCTGGCAGCACTCTGGTGGTCCGTGAGGTCCTGGGAGAGGGCCGGGCTCTTGGGGAGAGGGAAGCAAAGCAAGAGGCAAAGAGAAGCCCCTGGGAGGAGAGGGGAGAGATGAGAAACACAGAACCATAACTGAGGCAAAGGAGAACCTGAAGAGAAAAGTGTTGGGAAAGCCAAGCAAAGAGAGTTTCTGAAGGACTGGATGGCGTGGGATTTGGCCACCTGCAGTGGGAGCACTTTCCCGTGGGGAGGGCGGGGTGGAAAGAGAGCAGTGGTTTGTGGAAGAGATGGAAGAGGAGGGTGTTGAGAAAGCTAGAACAGGCTTTCGAGTAATGAAGGGAAAGGAAAACAGGTTAAGGGAGTCTCTTGTGTTTTGCAGGCTGGGAAATGTATTGGCAACTGCTTCTTAAGAAATCCCCCAAAATTCAGCAACCTAAACAAAACCAGTGGCTTTTTCTCCCAAGTCCGTGGGTTGGCTGGACTGGCTGTGCTCTGCCTGTTTGGTGATGGCACAAATGGAAAGGGCAAGGCTTCTGGAGGTGTCAGGCTAGAACTGGCCCAGTGACATTTCTGGCTCATGCTGTGGAGCCCAGAGTCAAGGGTGGAGAAAGGGACTCCACTACTTCATAGAACAAATGTAGCTAAGTCCTGTGGGAAGGGATAAGAATATGGGAAAGGGTGGAAAAGTGGGACCGTTGACACCTTCTGCCATGAAGACCAGCAGAGTTGTAGATGGAAAGAGAGAAGACATTGGAGAGGCAGAGACTTGAGAAAATTTAGCAAATACATGAAAACGGACAGGCATCAAATTTGGGCAGAAGAACTGGACTCATGTCTGGCTCTGCCAAGTACTAGGAGCACGACGTTGAGTAAGTCATTGAACCTCTGAGACTCCATTTCCTTATCTCTAAAATTAATTCTCCGTCACGGTGTGAAAATGAAATGAGGTCATGTAAAAAGTGATTTACCAGAAAATGCAAACTCGTGCAGATGACGCGGAAGCTTCCCACAGTAAGGCACGGCGGGACCCAGGGGCTGCTTTCAAGGGCTGAAGGGCCTTCGTGTGGAAGAGAATGAGACGCTGAGACGCAAAGGGGTTTGTATTGAGGACTAATGGAGGGACATGGGTGAGGGACAGGTAGGTGGGCTTTTATTCCTTAAAAATAACATTGTCCTCATGAGGACGGTTCTGAGGTGGCTTGAGGTGGTGATTTCTGCATTTCTGGTGTGTGGAGCAGAGCCAGCTGGTCTACCCCCTTACAGAGGTGCTGAGTAGGAGATGCTACCCTGGACGGGTAGTTGGACACATCGGCGGGTCTCGGTCAAGCGCAGTCCTCCATCCCACCCCCGGGGGCATTCTGTGGTGGCCGCAACATCTTGGCAACTCAGATGGCATCTGGTCAGAGCAGCCAGGGGTGCCGAACCTCCCGCAATGCTCTGGACAGTCCCAAACAATGGGAAACAACCCCCCTCAAAATGCTGAGTGTCCTGTTGATCAGCCCTGGACCAAGTGGCTTCAGAGTCTAATCTTGAGTGTCAGGTGCACATCCCACTTTTAGCAAATGTAACCCCACAAGCCCCCTCTTTTTGCACAATGCCTCACTCCCAACTGTGCAAGTAAGTGGCTTTAGAAAAATCTTAAATATGACTAAACAAGTCACGTCCCAGCCGCCCACCACTACAATCCACTCAAGCAGTAACATTTTACCCAACTTTTTATAAAACAATCATAGATGCACATGATGATTGTGTAAAAGGCTATTTAGAAAGTTGTCAGGTTTAGAAATCAATTATTCTACCATGTAAAGAGAGCAAACTACCCCGTGTGAAGACACCAGGTCAAGTGTAAAGGTAACCTGTGAGCTGAAGTAAACAGTAGGCGTTTAGTGAACTGTGATTCCGCTTGCCACTTAGAACACAAAAAGTCTCTTTGGGGATGTCTGTTTTCTTCAAAAAACTGGCAAGGCAGTCTGAACTGGTTCCTTCCTTTTTTTCCATCAGCATTCACATTTTCTTGATTTGCAGCTTGGATCAAAGCAGTAGATTTGGAAGTATCTGTGGCTGCTGCTGCTGCTGGGGTTTCTCTCCCTGAAACGTTTGTATACAAGGGGCTGGCCCTGCACGCTCCATGCCGCCCTCTCCTCCTCCTCAGGCCCTCATGAATCTGTCCTCACATGGCAGCTAGCAGAGCCCATCACCCGTCCTCAAGGGCCCAGGTGTCACCAGGTCACTTTGAAAGGAGCTGTCAGAATTACTGCCATCTGCAGTGGCCCTGATGGCATCTGATGGTGGCCAGTGCCTGGGGAGCAGCAAGGCTGGAAGAGCTGAGGGTCACGTGGGCTGCACCCTCCGCCAAGACAAGACTTCCTTTGGCCCTGGCGCCTCTTAAAATGCTGCCCTTCTATCCATCTCAGGGACAGTTTAGGCATCATTAGCGTGGTTGTGGTGGCTTTTCCTAGCATGTTTAAGATGCTTGTTTTTAATTTTTTTTTGAGGTACCGGGGCCAGGGATTGAACCCGAGACCTCGTATGTGGGAAGCTGGCGCTCAACCACTGAGCCACATCGGCTCCCTTGAGCTGGTTTTTTTTTGTTTGCTTGTTGTTTGTCTTTATTTTTAGGAGGCACCAGGGACCGAATCCGGGACCTCTTGTGTGGGAAACAGGGGCTCAACCGCTTGAGCCACATCCACTCCCCTTAAGATACTTTTTTTTCTTTTTTTAAATTTAATTTTTTAGAATTTTTAAAGATTTATTTTATTTATTTATTTCTCCCCACCCCCTCGTTGTTTGCACTTGCTGTGTGTATTCATCTTCCTTGTTTCTTTAGGAGGCACCGGGAGCCAAACCTAAGACCTCCGATGTAGGAAGAAGGCGCCTAATCACTTGAGCTACCTCCGTTGCTGCTTTATTGTGTCTCTCATTATGTTTTTCTTCTTGTGTCTCTTGTTGCGTCATCTTGTTGTGTCAGCTTGCCACGCCTGCCCCTTGCATCAGCTTACTGTCTTGCTCGTCTTCTTTAGGAGGCATCGGGAACCTCTGCTCCTTGCTTCATTGTGTCTCTCATTATGTTTTTCTTCTTGTGTCTCTTGTTGTATCATCCTGTTGTGTCAGCTTGCTGTGCCTGCCTGTCGCACCAGATCTTTGTCTTCTTTAGGAGGCACCGGGAACCAAACCACGGATCCTCCCATGTGGCTTGAGCCATATCTGCTTCCCTTAAGATACTTTCAAAAATAAATTTTCAGAAGTGTGCTTGTGCAGCCAAACACAGTTGTCTAGACACCTTCTCAGATTTTCCAACTAAAATTTGGGTTTGTGGATTGGAACAATGAAAACTTCTTAGAAAACAATATCAAAGCTTCAATGTGAAGATCCTCGGATGGCTTCCACTACTGTAGCTGTGGGGGAGGTGAAAAGTTCCCTTGAAAGCAGTGGCCTTGGGGAGAGAACTCTGCTGGGGGCCAGGACGAGTGGCTCAGCTCTCAGCTGCCCTCCCACCATGTGCTCACCCCTGCGGGAAGCTGTGACTTTGGTGGCTCCAGTGAACGACACCTCACGGTTTTCCAGCCTGAGGAGACTCTTTCACCCTGACACGTGCACTCGGAGCCCTGAACCTGGCAGAGCTGGCTGTGGCTAGAGAGACATGCGGGCACCTGGCCAGCCCCATGCAAGCCCACGTCCCAGAAGCGTGGATGGAGCCTCCCGGGAGCCTGGTTAAGTCTTGCCCAAATTCCTGGCCTGCGGAATCATGAACATTTTGGCGATTGTTTGAAGTCACTCATAGATAACCAAAATGGTCCCCCTTTGCCTCTCTGTGGAAACTTTCTTTTTTGTAAAATAAAATACTCCTTTCCACCCAAGACCTCGTCCAGCATACATGTTCCCCTCGGCAGAAGCAAGCTGTTCTCTCACAAGGCTACTGTACTTCATGGTCGCAAAACTCCTGGTCAGCATTTAAAACACTTGTATCTGAACAGTGTAACTGTCTGCATTTTGAGAATCATTGTTATTCTCTCTTCCGAAGTGGCTTCCAAAATACTTCCTGCTTAAGCATGTAGGATTTTTTAAAAACCTAAACCAACATGACTTTCTGGGCTACCCAAGGTGCCCTCAGAGTGATAAGAGGCCAGTTCTTTTCAGTATGCCTCTCTCGTTTATTTGCATGAATACTTGATCTGTGTCTGGCTCCTCAGCTAGAGTGTAAGCTCCCCGAGGGCAGGGCTCGTGTCTAGTTTGCCAGCCACTGTCTCCGCGCTCCTAGCAGAGTACTTGGTAATCACGCATAAATTTTTTAACAGGACAAACGAAGATCCCAAGGAACAACCCCGGTTATCATCGCTGATGAAACAAAGTTGGTGAGAAGTTATGCTGGCTCTGCCATAAGGAGGTTTAGCCCTCAGGAGCTTGACTTTCTTGAGACTTGAGCAGCAGGCTGGCACCACGGGACTGTTGAGTCTTCTGGTTCAGCTCTTGCTTTCCTCACCCTGGGAGTGGGCTGTTTGAACCACCACCGCACCCTCCACTCGTCAGGGAAAGCCAGCCCTGTCTCCATGTGCTCTGTAAGCAAAACAGCCCCTTCTCCATCTTTTGCCAGAACATCTGTGGGCCTGGGGGCAGCAGTGGAATGAGCCAAGGCTTCTCCCTCATTTGCCTTGGCCTGGATCCCAATTTCTGGGGCTAGAAGCTTGTGGAAACACGCTGGCCTAACATTTAGAGCGCCGGAGGATGGGAGGAGTGGGCAGGTATTCCAGGAAAGTTCTGGCTGATGTCCTTCTGGAAAGACGTAGCTTTCCCTAACACATTACCGGGGCTACACTCACCAAGGCACTCCTTTCTTTCTTTCTTTTTTTTTTTAAAAAGATTTATTTATTTCTCTGCCCGCCCCCCCACCTCATTATTTTTCGCTCACTGTTTGCTCTTTGTGTGGTCTTCTGTGTCTGTTTGTCTTCTCTTTAGGCGGCACCAGGAACCGATCCTGGGACCCTCCGGAGTGGGAGAGAGGCACTCAATCTCTTGTGCCACCTTAGCTCCCTGGTCTGCTGCATCTCTTATTGTCTCTCTTCTGAGTCTCTTTTTGTTGGGACAGCTCTCCTGTGCGGGCCAGCCCTCTATGTGGGCCAGCTTGCCTTTCACCAGGAGGCCCCGGGAGTGAAACCCTGGACCTCCTATATGGTAGACGGGAGCCCAATTGCTTGAGCCACATCCGTTTCCCTAGGCACTTCTTTCCAACTTGGGCTCCCTTCTTTCTCCTCCCTAAACTGTTATGTGGGTTTAGAAATGAACATTCAGGAAAATTAAGGACAATGTCGCCATCAGTTTCACTTACGTATCTTAACAACACTAAAGATAGAGTTCATGTTTATGAAGAAGAGTGTGAGCACCATTCGCTGAGCCAGAAATAAATCTGATGAAACCGAAAAAGGTCTAGGAAGGAAAGGGGAGGCCTGCAGGAACAGAAATGTGCTGGTTTATAGTCATCCTTATGGAAATATAAGTGATACCTCTACGTGGTAAATTAAAATTTAAAAGCTGCTACATACATATTAGTCCATATTTACACTCACTAGTCTTTTACTAATGCGTTATTTCTCCCATCACATAGGAAATAGAGGTTTGATGGTACCATTATAAAAAGAGATAGGCAATATTTCTTCCTTTCTCTCCCTTATACAAGCGGAGAAAAAAAACCAAAATATCTTCAGCCATTTTACACAATCACTAGACACCACTGATTCCATGAGTTTGATTCTGGCACACTGAAACTGTTCTCGAATGTGTCATAAAAGATTAGCAAAAAATATTGTTCCAATACCAATGATATTGAATATAAAATGGAAACTTGCCTTATTCCTTTTCTCATCTTTCGAGTTCCTGTCAAAGATGTTCATAAAATAAATGATTAGGGCTAATGGCGAGTTGAGTAGATAACTACCGAGGTAAATGACTTGGCGGCGGGGATGGGTGAGCCCGGCAGCCCACGTTTAATGCTGGGTGTGAATTAAACTGGACCTGAAGCCACATAGTAGACTAGCTCCAGAAGAGGTCAGGGTGAAACTCTAGACCCAAAGTACACTGTAAGCCAGCTAAAGCTTTTCCATTCTGAAGTCTTTTAAAATATACAATCAGAAATGACAAATGGAAAGGCATCCAAATGATAAAGAGGTGTGCAACAAGATTTAAATCTTTATCCAAAGGCTGTTTTTTAAGAAAATCTGTGTTTTTCGGGAGCTCCTCATCTCCATCTAGTCTTAAAAATAAACTTTGCAAGAGAATATATACTCTGCCACAATATCTTTGGGTATTATTGCCAAGAAAAAGATGCCTGATGACATCCTGAGGTGGCTGTTTGTTATCATTAAAATGTTAAGTTAAAACAGCCCAATTTAAAAATGGGCAAAAGGCTTGAATAGACAATTCTCCAAAGAAGATATACAAATGGCCAAAAAGCACATGAAAAGATGTTCAACTCATTAGCCATTAGGGAAATGCAAATCAAAACCACAGTGAGAGGAGAATGGATGTGGCTCAAGCAGTTGAGTGCCTGCTTCCCACATGGGAGGTCCTGGGTTCGGTCCCCAATGCCTCCTA
>JAQZBX010101547.1:0-11237 GCA_029593785.1 Cabassous unicinctus
GTAAAAAAAAAAAAAAAAATTAAGGCATCCTGGGCGGAGAGGTGCAGGCCCTCCCACGGCATGGAGAAGAGCACCAAACAAACAAACAAACAAACAAAAAACAAAACAGTGACGTCACTAGACGGAAAAATGAAAAAATATCAGCACTGGCAACGTATGTTAGGATGCACAGAGTATCTCTTTTTTCCAATTGTGGTTATATGAGGCCCTTCAGTGGGGTTAAGAGATTGAAGGGCGTTCCAGCAAATGACCTGTCTTATTGGGTGTTCAAAAACGGTGATTTCCTAATTCTATTTCACTCCCAATTTACTACTTTTATTTCTTCTGTTAAAATTACATTTTTCTCGTTATTGTCATGTTACACTAAAACAGTCTGTCTGGAAAGAATGGACAAATGTTTATTTCTTTCCCTTCATCTATAATCCATATAATGAGTTTATAAACTAATAACCACAAAAGACATGATAGTTTTTAAAATTATTATCATAAATACATGGCATTTGTAATTTTGATGAGATTCAGTCCACTGCAAACAATATTTTTTAGCTCAAATTGGCCCCTTGTAGGCCAGGGAAAGTCTTCTATCTTGCACCTGTGTCCTTGATCCAAGAACTCATTAGTTTTGAGCACTACCTTGTTGCTGGAAGAAACACATATTTTGCTATATATGTTGCCAATAATTTTACTCCTTTGGCATTTGCCTTTATGAACCCCTTAGGATTTTTTTTATCATGTGTAATATTATTCTATAATTCTACTAATATAATGGGGTTTTGTTTTAATAGGCTGGTTTTTTCTGTCCTGGCTTATGAAAGATTTCAACCATGCTTTCTTCTCTTGAATCCATGATTTCATATTTTTGGTCATATAGATTTCTGTTTAATTTTGCCTTCACCCTCCTATGGGATGTGAAGAACAAATTTAGTTTTTAAAATTTTTGGATAGGACCATTGATTGTACACTTTGGAAGGAGTGTATGCTTTATTAATAGTATCAAACTTGATTTGTTTTTAAAAAAGCACTCTTGTCAATGTTGAGCATTATGATTTCACTTTTATGTATATCTTATTGAATAAAAATAAACTGTTGGTTTTCTTAAAAAAATTTGTTGGTTAGGAAATATCCAATTCCCAAACAACAAGCATTAATGATGTTATCCCCATTATAGTTCTTTTGGCTTTTTACATTTCTTATGCATTTTGGTAGATTTCTGAATTTTTCACTCTTTTGGTCTATCAGCCTATTCATGAATCAACGTATCTCAAGGGCTAGCACTCCTCATTTGATTAATTTTTCATAGTTTTCTGAATATTCCTATTTGCTTATTTTAATATGAGATTTTTTCAAGAGCATTCCCAGCTCCAAAATTTAACTGTTGTTACCTATTTTGGAGTCAAATTACATTTATAAATTAATTTAAGGAGGATTTACCTTTTTATAATATTGAGTTTTTTCTTACCAAGAACATGATTTTCCATTTGGAAACCAACATGATATTTCAGATGGACCATCATTTTCTATTTGTTTATGTCTATTTTCATATACTTTAGGAATGCTGCAGTTTTTCTCATATAAGCTTTACAGATTTTCTTAGATTTATTCCTAGATAGTTTATTTTATGTTATGTTATTTCACTTTATCCTTTTTAAATTGCAGGCCCCTTTCCACAGTGACTGGTAAATGATTGGTTTTTATACATTTTTATTTTGGCTATATTTTGTATATCAATATACTATTCTCTTAGTTTATTGATATTATTTCAAGGTCGATTTGTTTTCTTTAGTTTCTTTTTTTTGTTTATTTTATTTATTTTTAAAGAAGTTTTAGATTTCAGAAAAGCTACTTTGAAAATATTGGGGATTCCCATATACCCCATCCCGTCTCATAATTTCCCCTATTAATAACATTTTTAATTATTGTGGTATATTTGTTACAATTGATGAAAAAATATTGAAGCATTGCTACTAGCCACAGACTATAGTTTACATTATGGTTTACACAGTTTCATAGGTTTTGACAAAATGTATAATGGCCTGTATGTTATTGCAATATCATGCAGAACAATTCCAATGTCCCCAAAATGCCATGTTACACCTACTCTTCCCTCCCCCCCAGAACCCTGGCTGACCACAACCTTTGTATCAATGTTACAAGTTCTTCCATTATGATAATAATCCTAATGTCTACTTTGTTCCATAGTTGCATTCTCCCTTATGTTTGTTCATTCCTCAATCTTGAGGATTTGGGGATGGTGATGTCCACTCTGCTTCCGATTGAGAGGGGGTTAAGGAAGATTTTTAATTTTGTAATTATGCAAATGAATTTATAGAAATGACATCATCTACAAATAGTTTTACCTCTTAGTTTTCAATATTTATGGCACTTTAAATTGCCACTGCCTGGCTGCCAGTGCACTCTTGAATACAACAGGTGATCGTGGGCATGCTGTTGTTTCTGACTTTAATGGGAATCTTCCTAGTGATTGCTCATGAGCAAGACAAAGGCTTTGATTCAAGTTAGTAAGGATCCATCAGTTCCTTATTTTAAGTGTTTTTTTTTTTTAAGCACAAACACACTTATTTACTAAACAAAGCAATGACCCTAATTAAGCCAACACTGTGAAATAGTTGGATATAAAATGTTTGTGAAAAAGAGAATGGAACATAATAATAATAATAATAAAACAGTGTGGAGGTTTGCTCGTTGACCTTAGGTTATTCCTCCTCACAGCTAATTCCTGCCCAAAGGTGATGATGGAATTTTTATTCTACTTTCCATAGACCCCAGTACTGTTGACATTGTTCCTTATGCATCCCGCCACTGATTATTTCCACTTTTCCTGTTATTGTGCTTTCTGTCCCATCCCAGTCCTGGTGTTGAGTCAATGCACCGTCTGTAAAGATGCAGACAGACTGAGGTTTCCTGCCATCAGCTGTCGTTTCTTCAAACTTCCCTCCCGGGTTAGAAGACGTTTTCAGAGGGCCCTCAGCTTTTATGGTGAGGGTTTGCTGTCAAAGTGATCATACATCCTGGCTTAACCATTGCCCCCATTTTCCACAGAGCCATTCCAACTCCTCCTTCCTTCATGTGTTCTTCAAGGCCTTTGCTCTCCACCAGGCACCATCGTCCCACCAGCTGCTGAACGGTGGCCATGATGGGAGCGGGCGAGGACTGGGAGAGCTGGGTCTGCTCCGGGAGCGTGGTTTACATAAATGTTTTAATTTGACATCAACAAATGTTGAATTCTGCCCAAGAGATATTCTTGTACTTATGAACTTGATTCCTTGATTTTTATCTATTTTTATAAATACACTGAATTATGCTAATGGATTTCCTAATATTTAATCACTCGAGTTCAGGCATAAACTGCTCTTGGACACCACCCATTACTTTAATATAATTTTACTGTCTTCTTGCTCATTTTAGTTTAGATATTTTCATTGTTAGCCAGATGCAAGATCTTTCTGCAGTATTCTATTTACTACAAACTGTTTATAATATTCTCTTTTATTTATAAAATTCATTTGGAAATTTTACTTCTACTTCAGAGCACTGAAGCAAGTAGCATTGATTATCTGATATTTAAAGGAATAGCTTAACTTTCCTATTAATCAATCTGAACCTGCTGCTTTTTGTGAGGAACACAAATTTTTTTCCTCCTCTATCGTTATTGTTCTGCTTAAACTTTTATCTCTTCTGAAGTCGCTATTCTTATAGGAAATAAAGATTTCCCTAGAAATTTTCCATTTCACTCCAGTTTCCTACCTAATTTGAATGAAGTTAGGCAAATGAGGTAAATGTTTTCTAATCTCTATATTGATATGTCTTTCCTTTGGCAATTACATGTTGAAATCTCCTCTGAGGTATTTTATGTGATTCCATTTCCCTTCCCATTGATTAAATGACAATAGTCCTCTGAAGATTATTGTTAGAGTTTGGGTAGAAGAGCTTCTCAAGAAGCAAAGAATCTGGTGATACAGGCACCACTGTTTCTCTGCCAGTGTCATTTACTGCTCCCTGCCTGCAACACCCTGATTGTCTCCAGGGATATTGGAAAATGAAGAGAGTCTCCAAAACACTCCAGTCATCCCTTTGGAGATGCTCATTAGACACTTAAGTTTCTAGATATTAAAAGGTAGGACAAAGTTTTTAGGAACTTTTCTCAGCTCCCCTGATAGGAGCTGTCATTGCCGCCACAGGTGAAATGATAACTGCGGCTCTGTGGGATTTGCAGTCACAGGATCAGAGAGCCAAGTCTCAGGGTCTGGCTGCCTCCTCTCACAGATGCTTCAGCTCTTGTGACTGTCAATATGGGCCACAGTATGACAATAGGTGGTCGGGTGAGTATTTTTTATTTTTACCTGAAAGACAGAGTCTGTAAGGGAAGGAGACAGATCAGAAGCTGCCTAAGTGATAATGTCTGGAAAAGGGATTCTTCTGGATTTGAAATGTGTCCAATGCCAAAGGCATCCAGAAAGGATGAGAATTCCTGAGGCACGAGCTGAGGTTCTAGAGAGAGACTGGTGGTCTGAGACCCTATACAAACCCTTTTCTTCTCCTAATATAATTTAGTGAAATCCTTACTGAAAGTGGTCCTTAGTGTTTGATCCAAAAGGCATCAAAATCTAAATTTTAAGGTGCTTCAAGTTGGTTGTTTCATAATTAATCTACTCTTCCTAATGGTGTGCCAAAACTGGAGAGAAATTTCCAGTAGTGTAATTATTTCTATAAAAGCTCTGTGCACGTAATAATGAGAATGATGCACTTAATTGAATTACTTGGCTCCAGCAGAAATAGTGTGACTAGTGGCAAATGATGAAATATAAATATTGTCTGTAATTTAGGTGTGATGTGTTTAATGAAGGCAATACATGGGTCTTTATTGGAAATATTTGAGGTTTTTGGAGGAAAATGAGATTATTTCTCTCCTGAATTAAGGAAAGAGGATTTCTAGAAAGTTTAATTTAATAATTGAGGGTTTCAGACAGCAGAAAACAATCAAGGACTTCAGCACTTTTACAACTCAACTTGTGATATTTTCTACAGTTTAAATCATTTCAATGTTATTCCTATGCTCACTACTAGTCTTTTGCTCATTTTGATTTATTCAATGTACAAAATATCATGCTTCCAAATTCCATTTTACATTTTTTTTAGTATTTTAATATTTTTTCAAAATTAATAGTTTCTAGAGTTTCTGTTAGTTTTTTAAAAATAACAAACATGTATTTTTATGGTCTTTAGTGAGGATTAATTTAGTTTTTACCCTAAAGTACTTAATCACTTCTTTATTTTTTAAGGTCCCATAATTTAGAGCACAACACAATTTTTTACAATAATTTCTCTGTTGGTGCCATTGTACTTTAATTTTTGGCAAAAAAAAAAAAAAAAAAAGATCTTTTATGTTACCATCCTAATATTTAACCACCATAAAAAAATCTAATCAAGTGATGTAGAATTATTCAGGGCATCAACATTGTGTTAAGACTTTGGAATCTTCATTCTTTAATGATATTGTTCAGTAGAATAAATACTTAGAAAAAAATGGGAAATGATCACAACGAAGCTCATAAAATGACATAAATTTAACGTATGACAAGGTTGCAGGTATTTGGATTATGTGAAGAGCACAGTGTGTTAGTGTAGCAGTTGGGAGAGCACAGATTAAACACCAGCATCACTGCAGCCAGGCTCCCCACTTCCAAATTCTGACTCTATCTCTATTTAGATGAGCTCCTTAGCCTCCCCATGGCTTAATTCTCCTCATCTGCAGAAGGAGCATAGTATTAATTATTCCTATAGACTATAGGGTCAATCCTAACCCATAGAGTGGCAAACATAAGAGTGACCAATAGAGTGTAAATTGTATAAAAGAAATGCATAAAACTTGGAGAATCCCTTAACTCAAAGAAAATATACATTAGAAATTAATTATCAGGTGGAAGTAATGTTAAGTGGAATTTTTTAAGTTTATTTTTCCATGAAATAGAGCCCACAACTAATGTTTCCATGCAGATTGCAGACTCCTCTGCTCCTGAATTTGAAAAGTGAGTCCTAGACTATGACAGAATGGCTGCCATGGATGTGAAAATAAGAATGCTCTTTCTATTCCAGGAAGTCATTGGAAGCCTGGGGAACTTCTCATGCTTGTTTGGTTACGTCTTCCGTTACTTCAGTGCCTGCAGGTTAAGTGCCACAGATATGATTATCAGGCACCTGTCAGGAGCCAACTCCTTAGTCCTTAGAATCTCTGGGATTTTAAAGAAATCCCAGGCTCAATGGCAGCTTTTGAGATGAAACATCTCCTCAGTTATCTTGGACAAAATCTTCTGTTATATGTACACAGAGTGGGCAGGGGCATATCCATCGGCACCACCTGCCTCTTGAATGTCTTCCAGGCCATCACCATCAACCCCATGAACTCCAGGTGGGCAGAGCTTAAAGGGAAAGCCCAAAAGTTCACTGTACCCCCGGCTGTCCTCTGCTGGATACTGCACACACTTATAAATATGATTTTTCCTATATATTCAAGTAGCAAATGGAGTAACAAAAACAGCACACTAAAAAATGGCTTGGGATACTGTCCTCCTCCACTTCATGACAAAGTTGTAAAATCCCTGTATGCAGCATTATTATCTTTCCATAATGGCTTGTGTTTGGGACTCATGGTCCTGGCCAGTGGCTCCAGAGTTTCCATCCTGTACAGGCATGAGCAATACGCCCAACACATCCATAGGGACAACCTCTCCCCAAGGTATTCCCATGAGAACAGAGCCACCCACAACATCCTGGCCCTGGTCAGTAGCTTTGTCTCTCTTTACGCCCTCTCCTCCATCATTTATGTTTATTTGGCTCTCTGTGAGAATCCCAGTTTATGGCTGGTGAACATCTCTGCACTAATTAATGCTTGTTTCCCAAAAATCAGCCCCTTTCTTCTCAAGAGCCAAAACTCCATTGCCTCCAGGCTCTGCAGTGTCTGCTGTGCAAGGAATGCACAATTCCCTCAATCAGAAAAATATAAATTGTGTTTTGCACCATGTTCAATCACTGATGCACTCATCTCTCATTGAAACTTAAGCACAATTATCAGCGAGCCTCATTGCAGAGAGGGGAATAAGGCAGAGTGAGATTTTGCCCCAATGATAGATATTAAATAACTGGAATGGTAATAAATGAAATGGTATGTAATTATTATGTAACTATTTATTATAATTATATTTTTTTATGCCTGCAGTGGGGAAGTTCAACTGCCATGCAATAATAAAACAGTTAACTCTGAAATAATATGGAAACACTGGAATTGTTTATTAGTATGTAACTGTTTTTTAAACATTTATTTCAACTTCAAAAAATAAAATTAGAAACAAAAGGCAGCTTAAGTATTTATGGAAGCATTACTTTAAAAAATCCTGAATAGCAGATACCACTCAGTGGTTGAGCACCTGCTTCCTATGTTTGAGGTCCTGGGTTCAATCCCTTGTAAATTCTAAAATAAATATCCTGTCTGGGCATATTTATGATTTTTTTAAAACCTTATTTATTTATTTCTCCTCCACCTTGTTTGTGCTCACTGTCTGCTCTCTGTGTCTGTTTGTTGTGTGCTCTGTCTGCTCATCTTCTTTTTAGGAGGAACCAGGAACCAAATCAGGGACCTCCATATGGGAAGGAGGGCCCAATAACTTGAGCAAACTCTGATCCCTGCTTGTTGAATCTCCCATTGTGTTTCCTCATTGTGTCTCCTCGTTGCATGAGCTTTCCACACAAGCCTATTGTGCCAGTGCATTGCCTTGCTTGTCTTCTTTAGGAGGCAATGGGAACAAAACCAGGACCTCCCATGTGGTAGGTGGGTGCCCAACTGCTTGAACCACATCCACTTCCCACATTTATCTTATTTAATCTTAAAAACAAACTCAGTTGTTTCTCCAGTGTTCCAAAAGCTGAATAAATGAACACAGATTGTTTAAATGAATTACCAACGTCTCCTTGTTAATGAGGATATTGAAAAAGAAAATGGTTGATCATAGTCACATTTCATAAAAGTAAATCTGAGATGTTACATTTTCCAAATATTTAATTGTGCATGGAATTTTAAGGATATTTCCATAAAAATGGTAATAGCATCTGGAAAGGTCCATTCAGAAACAGAGGAAAAGGGGGACATTGCCTTGTAGCATATCAGTTACCTGAGGTAAAGCTGAAGAAGTATTATGTTAATTTTTTTAAAGGAATTGGAGGCAAGTTTCTGAATCTTGTACTTCACATACTAAGAAGAATGTTTATCATTTGAAATATGACAGTGCATGAAGTGGGTTGAATAGTGTCCCAGCCCAAGTACATGTTCCTTGAACCTGAGAATGTGACTCTTTTTAGAAACAGGGTCTTTTTAGACATAATCAAGTTGAGATACTGGATTAAGGCAGATCCTAATCCAACATGACTGGTACTCTTATGTGGACAGGGAAATTTGGCACCAGACTCTCAAGGAGAACACCACGTAACCATGGGGGCAGGGGTCATAGTGATGCACCAAGCCTTGGGACAGCTCCCAGGAGCTAGGAAGAGGTGGGGAGGGATTCCTCCCTCAACATTCAGAGGAAGCATGGCCCTCCCAAGAGCCAGCCTCCAGCACTGGGGGAGATGCATATCTGTGGTTTAAAGCCACCCCGTCTATGATCATTTGTTATAGCAGCCCTAGAACTGAGAGCATGCTTATGCAGAAAAGTTAGCACATTACAAATATTTTCAGGTAAGCAAGGGAAAAAGTACTGCAGGGGAACAAAGAGGGACAGAAGGAGATGGGAAGCAACAAGTCAATAGAGATTTGTTGTCTTAGAAAAAATCTGAATGGATTTTTGGGATTTTAGAAGGTAGATTGTTTAGTATGAAGCCTTGATGACTAGTGACTGTGATGACAACAAAGAGGTTTCAGGGGGTTCTGTTGTGCTCCAGGTGGAAGAAACAAGCATGGTGGAGCCTCTCATCAACCTTGGCGCAGTAGAGGAGCCACAATGGACATGGATCAAGGTTTTTGTTTTGTTTTAGGAGGTACTGGGTATTGAACCCAGGACCTTGTACATGCGAAGCAGGAGCTCAACCACTGAACTACACCCATGCCCCGAATCAAGTTTTTAATGAGGAATTTTATTTATTTATTTACTCCTTCCTTCATTCATTCACTCAATTTATTTATTTATAGGTGGTCCTGGGGATCAAACACAGGATTCTTACATGAGAAGTAGGAGCTCAACAATACAGCCACATCTGCACCCAAACAAGAGTTGGTGTTTCACATTTGTTTGTTTGTTTTGTTTTTAGGAGGTACAGGGATTGAACCCAGGACCTTGTACATGGGAAGGACGTGCTCAAAGACTTGAGCTACATCTGCTCCCCATATGATCAATTAAGTTGCTTTTGAAATCACCAAGGAATCAAAATGGATGCCCTGAAAAGAAAAAAAAACCTAGATATTGATGCAAACATAGAAAATAATTCTAATAAAACTGTTTGTGCCGTACTTAAATTACAAACTATTACAATTTTTAAGGTAAATTTTAATTTTGAATAATTTCAGATCTCCAGAAAATTTGCAAACATAATTCATATACCCCTCATTCATTTGATGTGATAGCAACATCTTACATTACCATGGTATATTTGTCAAAATGAGGAAGACAATGTTGGGACATTGCTATTAAACTTTAGGCTTTATTTGGATGTCACCAGTTTTAACATAACTGTCCTTTTCCTTGTTTCTACAGGATTCAGTTCAGGATATTATATTACGGTTAGGCATCATGCTTCCATTTTCTTCTCTGCTCTAGGACAGTATCTCAGTCTTTCCATGTTTTTCACGAGTTTCACAGATTTATCCACTACTGGTCAGACTCTTTTCAGGAAGCCCCTAAATTCGGGCTTGGTTGATGTCTTTCTCAGGATTAGGCTTGCTTTCTGGTTTGTTTATTTTTAATAAACAAAAATAGTAGACAACTAAGTCTTATCACATCATACCTGTTTTACATTCCTGGCTGTTAAACAAACACCATACAATGGGTTGGCTTAACAACAGGAATTTGTTTGCTCATGATTTCAGAGGCTGGAAGGCTTACTTCCTCCAGGGTTGGCTCGGTAGAAAGATTTTGGGTTCCACTGGCTCCTCTCCCTGGCCTCTCTTTCTGTGTCCAATTTCCTGTGTTTAAAAGGACTTCAGCCATATTGGTTTAAGGCGCACCCTCATTTAGTTTGGACACACCTTAATGAAGAACATCTTCAGAAGTCGTATTTGTAAATGGGTTCATGCCCACAGGGTTAAGGGTTAGGACTTGAACATGCCTTTGTGGGGTATATGATTCAAACCCCAATAGTATCATATCAGGAATTTCATGCAATTAACATAATTTATAACTCATGGTGATAACTTTTATCAATTGGTTAAGGTAGGTCTTACCAAGTTTCTCCACTGTAAATTTACTAGGTTCCCCTTTCCTTACTCTATATTTTAGAAGGAAGTTACTCAGAATAGCCCAACCTGAAGCAGGGAGAGTAGAGAGGGGGGAGATGTGTGTGTGTGTGTGTGTGTGTTGGGGAGGTAGTGGTATTGACTTAAGTCCACTTCCTATTGAGTATCTTCATATATTACTTGATCTCTTGTTAAAGAAGAGATCTCCATTATTCATTTATTAAATTGTTTATTCACCTTAATATGTACTTACCTATTTTTATTTTGTACCTTGTGTTATAATCTAATCCAATACTACTTATTATTTTGCACAATATTTTCCTGCTTTGTCCATTGGGAATTCTTTCACATTGGAACCTGGGTCTCTTTGATATAGCACCCAATATTTTGTTTTTTGAGCACTTCCTTAATTTCTGGCACTACAAGATGCTCCAGGCTCATTTTGTATTTTTCCTGCCCAGATTAGAATCATCCATTTCTCCAAGAAGCCTTTGATTAGACAATGGTATTAGAAATAAAGTCTTGGGTTCTGGGCATGTTCATTGTTATTGGCTATCACAGATCATAGCCCTCTAAGCAGAAAGAACTAGGAAATAAATATTTGTGAACATTTGTGTAATTCCTTCTGGATCTATGCTTCTGTGGGTGCATATGCATTCATCTGATATCTTTGACTCTAATACAGCCCCACGAGTTTCATTCTATCCTTCCCTCCATTTCTTATTTGCACTTACCTATATTTATCAAGTAGGATGAATTTTTATGATTTCAAGGAGAATTT
>JAQZBX010101548.1:0-11254 GCA_029593785.1 Cabassous unicinctus
ATTTAAAAAAAAAAAAAAAAAACAGATAGAAGCCCTACACCCACAAATGTGCCTACTGAAATACAGCATGTCACAAGAAAAACAGTAGAAAGTACATGAGCATTTTATTAATCACCAGGAAAGGGGAATTTTTGAAAAATGCAGTGACAGAAGTTATAGTCACTTCCTTTTGTACATGTGCTGACTTCCACTGTCTGTTGTTCTCATTTGTCAAGTTTCTTAAAGTTCCTCTCTTAATATAGTGTCTTCATTTAGTTCTCCCAAAGGAATATCAGCAATTTCTGGAAGCCAGTGGAAAACTTTCTGTCAATTCTGCATAATGACCAAAACAGAGTGATTGAATTACTTAATTGAAGCCAGGTAGCTTGTAATGGGATGCATATTAGGCCCTGTTCATTGTGCAAGGAAAACAGAGGGTGGCTATTCAGGTAGACAGCAGGGGCAGAGAACCAAATCAGTTTGATCTTTCTGTTTGCTTTATTTCTCTGAACTCACACAATCCACAAGGGATTTCCTCAACACTGTAATAGCCAAAGGGTGAAGGGAGAGGAGGGAGGATACAAAGGGTAACTAAAACAGAAGTATATAAAAACGTTGCATATAGATTAGAGGCTTACAAATCCATAATAATTTTTATTAGGCCACAGAATTTCTACCATTCCATCCCTCACCTGTTGGCATCAGCAAAGCTGCAGCTATGAAATGTGTAATTGCAGTTATGGGATGCATGGTGCCAATGTATTAGATTTTTAAAGGTGGCAAACTTTGGGGCTATCCTGAAAGTATTCAGTTACCAATCTATGGATGTATAGTTATATGACTGGCTGGTGTATGAGATGGCCCGATGCAGTCTAAGGGATGTGGGTCAAGATCCATACATCTAGATGGCCACACTGGCTCTTAGCTTTTGGAGAAATTACTGTGTCATATGGAAGATGCTTGGGCTGAGTTACTTGACCCTGGATGCCTCTTAGCACTAAATAGATAATACTTTATCTACTGTCGCTTCCATCCACATTACTGAATCCATTGAGAAGAATAAAGCTAAGAGTGATAATAGCAGAAACTAAGAGAGGATATTTAAGAATATAGGAGAAGTCCTATTATCTGACTCAGAGCTGGTGGTCCACAGGTTAACTAGTTTTAAAAATGACTACAGGAAGGAAAATAATTTTAAAATCCATACACATTATTTTAAAGTATAAATATATAACCATTTAATAAAATCTAATAGATTTTGTTTAATGTCTTAGAGGAGGAATGCTATGAATATTAATTTGTTAGAGTAGGGAATGCTACTTTCACATGTAGTTCCTCCATTGTTTAATTTATCACACTGGTGACTGTTACGGATTCAGGCTGTGGTATAATATACAACTTTTTTGGCTACAACATGAGTACTTTCTGCCTCTGGGTTTGTTATCTTTTTCTTCATATGTAGCTCCATATTTTCTTGTAATGGCATATGATTTCTGCATTGTTCATAATTTCATTTTCAACAAGTTTTCACCCTCCCCTCAAGCTTTTGTTATATGCCATCTTCCTAAAAATCTCAGAATCCTTGAGTTGTCTGAGATCAGCTAGCTAATAAACTATATCCTTTATTTTTTGTACATTTGGATTTTCTGCAGTAGTTGTCAACTTCAGGCTAGTTTTCTCCAAGATGCAGTGTATGTTGACGTGGAAACTCTATTCCACTCCAATAATGCTCCAGTCTCAGTTTGCCAAAGTTGCTATCATAAATACCACAAACTGGAACTTACTGGCTCATGGTTTTGAGGCTAAAAGAAGTCCAAAATCAGGATATCAGCAAGGCTTGCTTTCTCCTAGAGTCTGTAGTGTTCTGGCACTGACTGCTAGCAATCCTTGGAGCTCCTTGGCTTCCGACTTCTCCCGTGGCCTCCTCTGACTCCTGATCTCCCTTTCTTCTCTTCATAAGGCCTGGATTCAGATCTACCTTGATTCAGTTGGCCATAACTTAACGAAAAATAACATTCAGAAGGTCCTATTTATAAATGGGTTTGCACCTCCAGGAAGGTGGATTAAGAACATGTTCTTTGAGGGAGTACAAAAATCCAATCTATCGCAGCTACCTTATAAATAATGTAGTGACTTTCAGTAATTCTGTTGCCTATATTTTCATCTTCAATTGTTTCCAAAATAAAAGCCAAAAACTAACTTACCTGTTTTATGTCTATAACATTTCAGAATTCCTTAATCCATTGACTGGATCAAGGATATTACATTGGGCAGGGAAAACATGGTCTTTATGTATCCTTTAGGGTCCTCAAAATTGGGATGTTAAGAAGTGATAGCTAGAAGGAATAGTTTTAGTATTTTTTTCACAGTTTTCTTTAGAAAATAGAAAACTTTATGAAAAACAAGGTCTTTGTTCAGAGTTCACCCATGACATTTTATGAGAAGTAAACCAGTAAAAACAAACAACTCATACTTTTAAATGCTCTAGGATTTGTTGATGGGTTAATAACCTAAAGTGGCAATTTTTAAGCTCCAGATCTAGTGCTGTGGTTGCTACTGTGATGAAGACACCTTGATTATTCCCTACTGTCCAAGCCATCTCTTAATTGTTATAAAGTATTTGCTACCACCAAACTTGATATAAAACCAAGACTTTCTCTTTTTGTATAAGTCTACCAACTGGAATATCACCCTGTCTTTCTTGCATGAATTGTACTCAAGATACAGCATCTGTGCTTTCCAGTATAGCAAGACTACAAAGGCACTTGCACAGCACTATAAGAGCAGAACATTTCCAGATTTATTATTTTTCCAACACTGAACATCTACTCTGACAGCATTTTTAGCAAGTTTTTTTCCAAAGTATTAAATATAATTTTCATAACAATAATTCTTTACTTTTTTTACTCATAGTTCACCAGTTTACCTAATATTTAACAAGATCACAATTATGAAGTGAAATTGACAAACAGTTTTGGGAACAGTCTTGACTCTTGATAAGTATAAAATTCAAATGAGGGGAGCAGAGGTGCCTAAGAACAGTTGCAGACACTCATCCTAGGGTCAGCATTAATCAACATGCTTTACAGAAGGCATGGTTATATTAGAATCAATTTGTAGTTTATCTTATTTACCCTTGATAACTAAACTGTTTCTACAAATAACACTACCCTGAAACTAAGCCATGTGGCACCCCAAGAAAACATTTTGAGGCCTACATTATAATTTGGGGCCAATCTCAAATTTGGATCCTAAGGTACAAGTATGCAGGTAATACTCATCTTGGAGCTGAGCCAAGAATGAGTTTTCAAAAGGAATGGAGTGAATAAAACATTTGCTGTTACGGTACTTAGAATACAACCTACAGTCAAAGTGATTTTGGAAACGATACTGAAGTTGAAATTACAATTTGAGGGAGAATTCATTCTCCAGGACTTGATGTTACAAGATAGCAATAAACTGTGCAATAATATAATGCACTAAATTGAGGAAGTCTGAAATACTCCCATGCAAAGCTGTGAACTCTAGACCCACATTTTGTCATAAATTAGAGTTGCTTTTGCACTAATAGAAATGGGGGCTCAGATTACCAAGGTTTCTGCCTTAGCAGTAAGTCAACACATACAGAGCTCTATTATGTGCACTTGATATTAAATATCCATGATTTCATTTGGTTTATCTCACTTAATCCTCCTAATTACCCTGCAAAGTAAGTTTTCCAGACAAGAACATAACACTTGCCCAGGTGTACACACTTAGCCACAGTCTGGGATGGGGACCCAGAGCTACTTGAGCTCGAAGGCCCTCTGCTATGCTGCCTCTCCGCGTGACTAAACCCTTCTCAAAACTTCCTTCTAGAGTCACCAAGGAAATCTCAAACCGCCACTGACAAAAAAATCAAAGCTGCTTGCACAATTTCAATTATTTTCAACTTTGGGAACTTCCGAAAAACTCCTGAATGAAAGGTAAGTTTGGGTTTGAGTCGACGGGCACA
Organism: Cabassous unicinctus; assembly: GCA_029593785.1. NCBI lineage: Eukaryota > Metazoa > Chordata > Mammalia > Cingulata > Chlamyphoridae > Cabassous > Cabassous unicinctus. Next base: position 3,974 of record JAQZBX010101548.1, read on the forward strand.
AAGGAAGGCCCACAAAACTAGCATACAAATGAAATTACTTGTGTTCCAGATATATGATCAATTAAACAAAAGAAAAAGAAACTTTCCCAACTTTAAAAGAGTCCCTTTTCCTGTTGTATAGAGATTTGAATTAACACATATTCTTACTTGTTTTCTCACCTTTTAGGCAGTAGTAATCGCTGTGGTATCACTTCTGAATCTATGGAAATTCATATAAAGATTTTATCACTTTACTTCCTGAGTCAATTAATAGGATAGTTTGGGAGGCTGCTAGAATATTTCAAAGGACAAAAACTGAATTAAAATAGAGAAAAAAATGACAAAGTAAAAGGTAGCTTTACCAGTACTTTTCCTCTTGCTTTTTTAAAATGAAAATAAACCACAAAACACACTTGATCAATCCAAAATTATCAAGAAGTTATTTTTTTTTCTTTAAAGCTAAGTTCAAAGAGAAGTCATTTCTGTATTTTAGCAAAGAAAATTCCCATGGAGAATTCTTAGGTTTAAAAATCCATGCAGACCGATTCCATTGTTTATGGGGATAAAAGTTTATATCTGTATATGGTGTCTTAGGATTCCCCCAAAAGCAGATCCTGAGATAAGGCTGCAAGTAGTTTGAGAGGTGACCCCAGGAGGCACCAGTGAGGAAGTGGGAAAAGGAGAAAAGGTTCATCTGTAAGTGGGTTACCTCTGTGGATGCCAGAGCTTGGTCTTGCAGGAACCCTCTGAGACACTCCAGGACACACACCTCAGAATCCACACACTAAAGGACAGGCAGGTTGGGGCATTTATCTACCAACTGCAACCCCTCATCTGGCTGCAAATTGACCACAGGGTCAACTCTACTCACCCTTTCTAACTTGTACCTGTGCCCAGCCCCCACATGCTCCAGCACTACCAGAGAAAATCCTCAGCAGGCGAGAAGGTGGACAGGAGAGGACAATTAAGGTGAAAGGCTCCACTTACAGGAGACTGACCTCAGCTGCTGGAAAGTGCAGGTGGGCTGAGGCATCAACAGTACCCGCTACAGCTGGTTATGGGCAATTGTTTTTGTATTTCCTCATCTCAAATGTGGAATCTGTTTTTCCACTGTTCATCACAAACCAAACTGTTTATAAATATTGGCGTACCTAAATCACACTCCTTGCCAACAGAATGGACTAGAGATGCTGAGTAACTCTCCCACTGCAAACAACTGAAATTTTACTTTTAAATAAAAATCAAATGCATACCTGAGCTGGTAAGAAAATAAGGATTCCCCAGAGACCAGAAACAAAGAGGAAGCAAAAATCCAGAAATATAAACCAGCAGCAAAGTCCACTTTGGTCCTGCCAAACCCTCATGACCTTAACCATTTGCTTTGGCTGCAAGTTTGTGTGGGACAGGAGACCAAGCCTAGGGCCTTTCCAAAGGGAGGAGCCTAATAGGAGACACTCACTTCCACCCTATAAAATTAGACCACCAGAGGGCTAACTACCTCCACAAAAGGATGCCTAGAAATAAATTTTCCCTGTGGAAGGAAAATTAGCTGTATTGATTGGTGCTGGGAGTATCTATTCAATATATAAAAATAAACAGAACCAAATAATTAATTAGTTGGCTAATTAATTAAACCCTTGAAAGCCAAATAACATTTATTAAGAACATTTAAACAATCTGTTCTATTTTACTTTAGAAATATTAATTAGGTCCATTTAGAGTTGTTCACTATCCAAGATTTATTGGGACAACCAGAAAGTCAAGATATTTTAGAATGCAATTTTTCAGATCGCATGCTTCAGGATATGAAATTCTCCACTTTTCACCTTAGAAAATGATCACTCATCTACCACTAAATGACAGACCCATGTATAGACACTACCCCAGACTCTTGACCTTGAGACCCTCACCATCGCAACTGTAACAGCAATCTTTTCCCCAGCTACCATGGGGGAAATAGATGACCTGCTGAAAGGAAATTTTTTAAGTTATCACTGGATTTTAATTATGCATACCATCTCCTGTGTACCATTACCATTCTCAAAAGCCATCACCATCATTAGTTCTTTTGACTAGTATTTACATTGTCTATCTACTCTGTGCAACGCATCATTCAAGGTAATGTAGTGACTCAGATAAAATGAAGTACAGTATCTGTTCTCAAGGAACTCAGAAAGAAGGAGAAATGGCGTTGATATTAACCTACTATTCAAAGTCCCAACTTTTCTAACTATTTGAACCCGACATTCCTGTAAAGTCATTAGGCTCTGATTGTTAAATGAAACTGTGCATAAGAGAATGGAAAGTGCACAGTGTTAAAGAGAAGGACAAGACAATCTGGGGCACTATTTTGAAACACTTACTATGGCCTGATATCATCACCCAAGGGCTAGGCCAATTTGGGATAACACTGGTACAAAGTACCATCAAACAACGGGATGTAACTATTGAAGGTAGGAAGGAAATGCACAGCAGTGGTTAAAAAAAAAGATAAGCCCTCTCTTATCTTTCCTGCTTAGCAGTCTCCTTCCACTTCTAGTGAGCCTATTTGCTAAAAGAGAGACAGAAAATAAAAATTGGCTGAAACAATCTAAGTTTTTTCATTTAATTTTTATTTTTCATCAGTATGTACTCATAGTTTAAAAAGTCAAATCATACCATAAGGTTTATTTAAAAAAAAAAAAAAAAAAAGCATTACTACTCTCTTTCTCTTCCTGAATGAGTTATCTATTACTGTGTAACAAGTTACCCCAAAACTTAGAGGCTTAAAACGAACATTTGGCTCTCAGTTTCAGTAGGTCAGGAATTCAAAATGGCTTAGTTGGGTGGCTCTGGCTCAGGTTCTCTCATAAGGTTGCAGTTAAAATGTCAGCCCCAGTAAGAGTCATCTGAAGGCTTGACTAGGACTGGAGAATCCTCTTCCAAGATGGTAACTTATATGTCTGTTAAAAGGAGACCTCAGTTGCTCACCATGTACTCCATAGGACTGCTTGAGTGTCCTTACAATATGGCAGCTGGTTTTCCCCAGAGGGGAAGTCTGGGAAGTCACAAACTGTCATTTCTGCTTTATTATATTCATTAGGTGAGAGTCACTAAGTCCAGCCCACACTGAAGGAGAAGGAAATGAGCTCACCACTTGAAGAGAGTTTTAAAGAACTTGTGACATATTTTTAAGCCATCACACCACCCCAAAATCCAATTCCTCAGAAGCCAACACTTTTAATTCTTTTAGCTGTTTCTAATATCTACATCTGTATTTCTACCTAATGTGATTATGTAGCAGTTTTCCCATTTGAAATATCTATTTCCTATTATGGAAGATGAGGATTTATCACCCTTATACCACCACCACCACCTACTTACACCAACACACACACACACACATACACACCCTCTTACTTCATCTTCCCAATATAGTATCGTAATTTTGATTTAAATCAGTAGTCAGTGTTTAAATGAGCATAATTATGTAAATATTATTTACAGCTGAGCTTCATGGTATAATTCATTTCCTTTCTTTTCTAGAGCTCTAGGTTCCCCTAGTCAGTTATTTTTTTTATTTGCTTAATTTTCTGTGGACCAATCACAAATTTATAATCAAATTTAATGAAGAACTCAATCTCCTCTCAATATAGTTGAAACACATTAGGTAATCTATCAATTAAATTTTTTTTATTCAAGACATTTCTCCTGAAGCCCTTTACCTTCCAGTCCCAATCTAGATTGGTTACTCCCTAAACTAACATGTTGGGTTCCCTTCACCATTATCTTGGACATTTCTTTTTCTCATCTCCTATGATCCATCTTCTCTTTGCTGGATCCCATACTTTTCTCTTTTGTGATTCTTCCCCCTTGTTTTGATAGCGTACATTCTTATCTTTGAGTAACTTCCTAAGAGTAGTGGTGACTTGGGAAATAACTTATGATACCTTTCATGTCTGAAAATATCTTTTTTTTTTTTTTTTACCCTCACACTTGATTGATAGCTTGCTGCATATAGAATTCCAGTTTGGAAATCATTTTTTCTCAGAATTTTGAGAAAAATTCTTCCATGTCTTCTAGCTTCCAAGGCTGTTAAAAAGTCTGAAGCCATTTCAATTCTCTATTTACCTGTTTATTTCTTTTAGGTTTTTAGACTCTTCTTTCCATTCTTTGTATTTTGAAATTTTATAATAATCTACTTGGCATGAATCTCTTTTTTTTTTCATTTAGCCATTGTGTTAGGCACTCAATTAGCCATTTCAATATAAATTTGAGGGTCCTTCAGGTTTTGGAATTTTTCTTGCGTCATGTTTTATAACTTCCTCAATCTCTGTTTACTTTTCCTGGAACTCCAGTTAGGTGGATATAGATCCTTCCGGATGGATCCTCTAATTTTCTTATCTTTTCTTTTTCTTATCATTCTATTTTCCAAGATATTTGTTCAATTTTATCTCCCATGCTTTCTACTATATTTCTTTTTTCTTGGATCTTCTGTTTAATTTTCAAGAATTCTTTCTTTTTCTCTACATGTTTTATTTATAGAGAATTATATATAGATGCACTATTATATATCAATAACAGTTTGGTTGGTTAGTTTTTAGTTTCTCTCTCTCTTTCGCAGTAATTTCCCAGTTTCTAACTGGCTCCTTTTTATAATAATCTTATTCTCTGTCTTTTATTTTGCAACCATTTCTCAAATGTCTTATGATTGTTAGCTGTCCAGTCACATTTAACAGTAAGGTACTGAAAAACCAGGAAGATCTGTGAGTGGCAGGACTTACCAGCTTCAAAGATGATCAGATGGAACCCTGGCCATTTCATTGAGAGACTCTGAAATATCATTATCTATAAGTCTTTTCTTTGGGACCAGTTTCCCCAGAGAAGAATTCTCCAACTCCAATAAACCTGTCCAGGGCTTTCAGGAAGCTGTGAGTGACCAGAGTCTATGGATTTCACCCATTCAGCATGTAGATTTCATCTTAATCTTCATTTTCATTTCAATACCATCACCCCACCCTCGGCTGTGCCCGGGATTCCAGAGACCAAAGGTCTGGATCCTTCTCTCCAGAGTAATCCCCACTCTCCTAACAGGAAGGAGGACTCACCTGCTGAGTAGAGAAAGAGCGTCTAACTGCGCCTGTGAATGACTTTCAACCAATCCTGCTGTTTTTCCCTGCAAGCTCACCTTCGGAGGTCCTTGTTGCCTCAAAAGCCTGACCCTTTCTGGGGTTCTTGATGAAAACTGGCCAGATCCCAGCTTTCTGTTTTTCTAAATTAATGGTCACTTTTCCATTTGCTTTATAGCATCAAGGTTTGGATGTCAGCTCCTATCTGCTGAGTCTCATTCTCTGTTTCTTTTTTATTCCTTCATTGCCATTGTAAGGAGCTGAGGTGGGACCTTTTTAAATTCCCAAAATTCTCAATCCCAAATTCTGTGCCCAAGCCTCAGGAAGGAAATTGAAGTCCCTGGTTCACACACATGTTCCCTCCCGAGTAACATGACAGGGAGGGGCAACAGAGGCAAAGAAAAAAAAACAAATAAAAACCTTGGAACTTAGCCATTTCTCTACCATTAGTCATATTAGCTCAAACAAATTACTCAAACCCTTTTTTTTTTGAGGTGCCGGGCCCGGGATTGAAGCTGGGACTTCACATGTGGGAAGCCGGCACTTAACAACTGAGCCACATCGGCTCCCCTGAGTTGGTTTTCTTGTTTGTTTGCATGTTTATTTTTTTGTTTTTAGGAAGCACTGGGGACCAAACCCAGGACCTCCCATGTGGGAAGCAGATGCTCAATTGCTTGAACCACATCCACTCCCCTCGACCCTTTTGTCTTTCAATTTCTTTGTCCATCAATTGAAGGCAGAACTCAATAAAGCAACCCTTCTTAATGCAAAGATTTCATCTAAGAATCAACTAAGAGGCTGTTGTCATTTAGAAAAGAAAGTATATGTGAATTCTAAAATTCCAAATTTTATTATTCTAAAATATTTATCTGAAATAGTTGGCTTTTTTCCCCTAGAATTCCATATAGACAATGGATGCATGAACAATATAACACCAATCAGAAGGTTTTGCCCAAGATAATTCAGGATGAGCCCAAGGGACGTTCTTGACTAGTAAAGCTCATTAACATTAATAGTAGCTTTGAGTTCATATCCAAACAGGAAAGTGCCTCATGGAGTAAAACTACACTAATCTACTCTATAGGCTATTTTGTCATACACACCATATTGTAAGGAAAAGACTAACTGAGAAAGCACTAACTGTATAAACACCACTTCCTTGTTAAATTTAACTTCTCCCGTATTTCCCTACCCTTACCCTCTTTTATGTGTGTGTGGGGGAGGGGGGTGGGAGACGGTTTGAATGAAATATCTCCATTGTAAGTCTCACTATTTATAGGGGCTTATATGGTACGAGAGGTATCTTAGATGTTTTCATAATAAAATAGCTCCTCTGGGAAAAAAAAACAAACCCTAAAACATAATTTTGTTTTATCCTAAGGAAAAAAAAAGTCATTCTACATTTCTGTAAAATATAATTCATCATTATTAAATTACCAGATTACATGCACAATTAAACTTATTTATTAAACAAGACATATGCCAACAACTTTGCATTAATCCTCTAAACCATAATAGCAGGTTTTCAACTTTAATAACAACATCATGCAGCTAATACCCAAAGGACTAATTTTAAAAGTAAGGACATTTGGTAATTGAAACTGAAATTATACAATTAAGCACTTGAGTAATTTAAACATGAACATAAGTGTCCTGACTGTGTTGCTCTTGGCTTTTAGTCAAATTCACTATCATCAGTTAGACTTTATCACTCTATTTCTGCTCTGTATTAGATCTTGCTAAATTGAAATTGAGAATTATTTGAAGTATTATTTTTATTCCTATGTGTTTTCTGATTCAAAAACACATTACTATATTCTTCTAATTAAAGCTTCACACAGATAATCAAGAATAACCCAGTGCTACTTATCAGGACTCCATAGAAACTCTAAAATAAATATTTTGTTCGTAAACCTATTCCCAGAAAGAGATGCAAAAGAAAAACTTTTAATGTAAAAAATAATATACCCAGTGAGTATATTTGACTTTTCAAAGTATCTTTACATAATCACCTCACCTTCTTCCCATACACCTTCTTTCCATTTTCTCTGCCAAATATAAAATCATGTGTCTTAGCTTCATCTCCTTATCCTTAGGAACCCTCTAAAATAAGATAGGCTGACCCTTAACAATGAACCTGAGAGAACAACTTCTAACCTGGTAGAAATCACCTCTGTGATTTTTTTTTTTTTAA
>JAQZBX010101549.1:0-11253 GCA_029593785.1 Cabassous unicinctus
ATGTTTAACATCCCAATTTCTCCTTATGATATTGAAAATGTTTATCCTTTGTCTTTCCATTTGTGTATTGGAAGCAGTTAAATGGTTTTGTAAGTTTCAGAGGTCTACAGCAGACAGAATTTTGCCTAAAGACAAACTGTATTTCTTTAAACTGCCTATGATATGATTTTGTACTTGAATTGTTACTGATTTAAGTTTTTTTTGAGAATTGTAATGTATTTTTGGAATTCAGAGGGTGGAACGTAACTGTTGGGGAATTTGTAATTATGAATTCCAAAAATATAATTGGATCATGCCTGTAATCTGATCTGTTAATCTGGGCATGATTGAATTATGATTAGGGAGTTGACTGGGCCATGTCAGTCAGTAGGGCATTGAGCCCCACCCCCTGGTGGGTGGGGAATTGAATATAAAAGGCAAGGCAAAGAACAGAGTTGAAGCAGTCTTTGAGAAGCAGCTTTGATGTTGGAAAGAAGGCCCCAGGAGAAGAGAAGTGAGCCATTTGCCTGATCGCCTACAGCTGACCTTGTGGAGGAAACAGGAGCTAAGCCCGGAGAGAAACGCAGCCCCAGGAAGAGAGGAAGCCAAGAAGCCTGAACCCTGGGCAAATGTCGGCAGCTGTCTTGCTCCAACACGTAACAATGGACTTTGATGAAGGAAGAAACTTATGTTTTATGGCCTGGTAACTGTGGACTTCTACCCCAAATAAATACCCATTATAAAGACCAACCCATTATTGGTATTTCACATTAGCACCCCTTTGGCTGACTAATACAAATGCCAAATTAAAATATATTGAACAATTCGTGGAAAATAAACTTTAAGGTCAAAATGAGGGAGAATTTCTGAGTCTTATTGATGGCTAAACAAAAATTAAAGATATTTTTTTAGTTTTGTGATTTACTTAGCCCTGTCAGAGTTATGCTCTAACATAATATCCATGATGTCATTTCCAATCTACTTTCTCAAAAAAGCATCTCTCAATGTAAGGAGAAAAATGTTCATGTCAAATGTTTGTAGATTTGCTAAGCTTTCTTACAAAGACATAGTCTAGAGGAAGAAAAGGAAGAGAGAAAAAGCAAACATCAGTTATAGTTATGTGATGGTTAGTGGGTGTTTTCAAACATTAGAGTAAATGAAAACGCATTTAATAAAAAGCACCATACTTATAAAATAAACAAAGCAATCAAATTTATATTCTATTTGTTGTGAAAGAACTTCAAGGCTCCAGCTACTCTTGTGATTACTTGGGACTATGTGATGAGGAATAGACAATGAATTTGAAGTGGAAGTGTTTTGTGAAAATCTGCTAAAAGAGAAATGACATATCTAGGATGTGTGCCCTTTTTGTCTTTTTGCCCCACTTCTTCTTGCATCCTAAAAGCACAGATAAGAGGAATGAAAATCAAACATCTCACTTATTTTTTTTTCTTAATAAAAAAGGGATACAAATGCTAAATAGGCATAATAGAAAGAAAGAAATGGAAATTATGGAACTGGAAAGTAAAATAATGAAAATGAAAATTTGTTAGAGGTGTTTGTAGCAGTTTGACATTTTTTATGAATTCCAAAAATAGATATTGGATTATGTTTGTGAACTGGTCTGTTCCTCTGAGCATGTTAGATTATATTGGATTCAAAAGTTTCACTTTTATTTAATTAAATATTAAGTGCCCCCATCCTTGGTGGGTGGGGACTCACAGAGAAACCACACCACAGAGAAAGGAGGTGAGGTTTTTGAGCTGGAGTCCCAGGAAGTAAACACACATAGGTGAAGAACACAGAAACAAAGACTGCTCCATTAGACACAGCAGAGGCCCCAGAAAGAGAGACAGGCCATTCACCTAATAGTCTACAGTTTACCCTGTGGAGAGAACAGAGTAGCTGAGCTCAGAGAGATTGAGCACTGGGAGAGAGACAAGACTTATCCCAGCCTACAGCTTATATTGGAAGAAGCTGGGACCATGGAGCCAAGAGAGGAAGAGAGAGCCTGAACCCTTGCAGACATTGGTAGCCATCTTGCTCCAAAATGGGACAACAGACTTTGGTGAGGGAAGTATTTTTATGCTTTATAGCCTGGTAACTGAAAGCTGCTACCCCAAATAAATACACTTTATTAAAAGCCAACAGATTTCTAGTACTTTGCATCAGCACCCCTTTGGCTGATGAATATAGAATTTGGTACCAGGAGTGGGGTCATGTTTTGCAATTACCAAAATTCTGGAATGGTTTTATAAATGAGTAAGGGGTATTTTTTAACGGAATTGAGAGTCTCTTGGTAGAAAAGACCTACAGTGCTTTGAAATGACTGTTGATAAGAATATGGACTCTAATGAGGACTTAGAAGTAAATGATGAAACTATTATTGGAATTTGGAGGAGAAGCGATCCATGTTTTAAAGATGCAGAAAATTAAGCAAGATTAACTACTGGTGTTTTATGGAAGGCAAAATTTGAAAATGGTGAGCCTGGGTATTTAGCTGAAGAAGGTTCCAAAGTAAACTCAGAGAATGAAGCTTGGTTTCTCCTTGCAGCATATAGCAAAATGCTAGATGAACAAGAAAAGCTCAGGACTGAATTATTGGGCCTAAAGAAACCAGAAACTGATTCCAGAAATTCCAAGCCTCTGGAAATCAAGTCCCCAAATGATAGGTCCCCATTTGAGGACTTAACTAAACTTGGAACTTATAAATCAGGATTGAAGATGCAGTTATCTAGGAAAGACTTGTGGAAGGTCTTACTATCTGATGGCTTGGACCCCTGCTTCTTGCATGCTAAACCAACAAACATTTTGAGAGAGCTGTGTGAAAAAAAAACTGCAGTCAGCTTGGACTAAAAGGGACATGGAAGGCAGAGATTGAAGGGGAAATGACTTCAAGAGGAAATCCATGGAAACTGAGATCTGGAATTAAGACATCTCTTTAGGCCGAGAGTAACCTCAGCCATGTGTACAGAGAGGGTGAGTTTGCCCTGAGAGTTGAAGAGGGTGCATGTTTGCACCCAATGTTCAGGGAGAGTTTTGCTGCCCCAGGGGACAGAGAGGGTGGAGTACATTCCCCAGAGATTAGGGAGGTTGAGGTCGATGCCTCATATGTCTGAGAAGGGCGAGCCTGACCCCATGGATTAAGGAAGGCCAGGTCACCAACTTATTGCCCTGAGAGGGTTGGGCCTGTATGCCAAAGGATAGGGAGGATGTTGTCTTCACTTCAATGTATGTAGGGGGTTAAGACTCTAATCCAAAGATTGGGTAGTGTGGCAATCACTGAAATGCACTTAGAGGGTAAGATCTGGAGCCTGGTCATGAACCAGATGCTCGATGAGGATGGCACCAAGAAAAGGGCCATTGGGTAAGCCTGTGTAAAAGGTGGAAACCCATGAGGTCCCAGGGAGAAGAAAACATCATGTTAAGATTGACTCTCAGACTTTGACATCTAATGAAGTATACCCTGCAGATTTACTGAACTTTAAATGTCATAGACCCTTGACTTATGTTTCCCTCCCAATTTCTACTTATGGTTATGGAAATGTTTATCTTTTGTATTTCCATTTGTGTATTGAGACCAGATAAATTATTTTATTAGTTTCAGAGGTCTACAGCCAGACAGGACTTTGCCTCAAGACAAACTGTATTTTCATAAACTGATTGTGATATGATTTTGTACTTGCATTGCTAGTGATTTAAGGTTTTTTGAATATTGTAATATCTTTTTGGAATTCAGAGGGTGGAGTATAGAAGTTGATATTGTTTATGAATTCCAAAAATAGATGTTGGATTATGTTTGTGGACTGGTCTGTTCCTCTGGGCATATTAGATTATATTGGATTCAGAGGTTTCACTGTTACTTGATTAAATAATGATTAAGCCTTTGTTTGGGCAACTTCAGTAGGATGTTGAGTCCCCAACCCTTTGTTGGGTGGGGATTCACAGAGAAACCACACCACAGAGAAGGGAGGTGAGAGTTTTAAGCTGGAGCCCCAGGAAGTAAACACAGGAGAAGAACACAGGAATAGAGACTGCTCAATTAGACATGGCAGAGACCCCTGGAAGAGAGACAAGCCATTCACCTGATAGTCTACAGCTGACCTTGTGGAGAGACCGGATTAGCTGAGCCTAGAGAGTAATGAGCCCTGGAAGAGAGATGAGACTTATCCCAGCCCACGGCTGGTATTGGAAGATTCTGGAACCATGGAACCAAGAGACGAATAGGGAGCCTGAACCCTTGCAGATATTGGCAGACATCTTGCTCCAACATGTGACAATACACTTTGGTGAGGGAAGTAACTTGTTCTTTATGGCCTAGCAACTGTAAGCTTCTACCCCAAATACATACTCTTTACAAAAGCCAACAGATTTTTGGTACTTTGCATCAGCACCTGTTTGGCTGACTAATACAGGGTTCAGGAAATGAATTTCAACTGACAGAAACCATAATCAGCAACTTGAAAATAGGTTGCTAAGGATTATGAAATCCAAGGAATAGAGAAAGAATAGAATGAATAAAAATGAACAGATTCTTAGAGAAATGTGGAACTTTAAATGTACCAACATAGATATAATGAGAGTATAAGGAGGAGAGGAGAAATATAAAGGAGAAGAAAATTTATTTGAAGCAATAATGGAATAAATCTTTGCAAATTTGCTGAAAAATGTAAAATTACAAATCCAGGAAGTTTTAAGGAATGAAATTAGGATTACTGCAAAGAGATCAAGATTCAGGCTCATCATAGTAAACATTTTGAAAGAAAAGACAAAAGAGAACATGTTGACAGGAACAAAAGAAAATCAAGTGCTCACAAACAAGGGTATGCAAGCAACAAGTATTCACATACCAATAAAATTATCAGGTGGCATGTCAGAAATACTGGAAGCCAGAGAGTAATGGAATAACATATCCAATGTGGTGAAAGAAGAAGAAGAAAAAAAAAAACTGTCAACCAAGAATCTTTTATCCAGCAAAATTATCTTTTTTAAAAAATGAAAAGTTTTATATAAACACTGTATTCATTACTTAAGACTACTCTAACAAATTATCAAAAAGTTAGTGGTTTAAAATAAATAAATAATATTTCAATCTCTCCCAGTTCTAGAGGGTAGAATTTCAAAATCAAGGTGTTGGCAGGGTCACAGTCCCTCTAAAATCTCTAAGGCAGAATCTTTCCTTATCCCTTCTAGATTCTGTTGGAGCCTAGTGTTCTTTGTCTACTGGTAGTATGATACCAATATCTACCTCCATCTTCATATGTTCTTCTTCCCTGTATGTCTGTGTCTGAAATCTCCTTGTCCTTTCTCTTAGACACCAGTCATTGGATGTTGTAGGATATGGAAAAACATCTTTCCCGCTCCTACTCCCTTTAACTCTTCCGGCACCTTATCAGCCCTAACACCCCCTCCCAACCCCCTTTTACATGGCCGCTAAGGCTGAAACAAAGAACAGCTAGCCTTCTTCTCGGAAGTTAAGAGAAGTTTGCGCCTAAAGTTTTCTGCCCTCCTCCCTAACAACAGCAACCACCAATGCCTAACCACCATTCATCCCTGAACCCACCAATCCCTACCCTCCTCCCTGTTCGTGCCACAACCTTCCCACCAACCCCACGCCTGGCAACCTGAGCCTATATATGCTTGTGCACTTCCTCAATAAACTCTCTTGGTTCCTACTCTCACGCGAAGTCTCTTGTCTGTTCCTTTCCCCTCCCCACCTGCCTGTTCCCCCCGTTGCTAGGCCTCAGGGCCTCTCGGGGAAGCTGCCTCCGGCAACCTAAGATAGGAGCCAGAGTAACCTCTCTGACTACTGATCAGAAACGCTTTCATTCGCGAAAGCAACAATTGGATTTAGAGCTGAACCTAAATCCAAGATTATTTCATCTCAAGGATCCTTAGGTGAATTATATCTGCAAAGACTCTGTTTCCAAATAAGGTCACATTCACAGGTACCAGGGGTTAGGACTTAACAAATAGGTTTTGGGGATTCAATTCAACCGACTACAAAGGCATTTCTTGGTGATAAAAGCATGAGAGAATTTGGGGGTGATGGCTAGGGTAAGATGTTTACAATTAACTCTATGTGTATGGTGTCTAGACCAAATATCAAAGAAAAGTTGTGAAAAAAAAAAGTCAAGGGAGAGAAAATGGCCATCAGAGTAAATTCACCAACATATTCAGATGCCTAGTTATCAGTAAAAATTTGCAAGCCATACTAGGAAACAAGAAAAGATGGCTCAGACAAAGGGACCAACCAAATATCCTGAAGAGATCCAGGATTTAAAACTTTTAATCAATGATAATCAAACAACTCTCCTATATCAATTCAAAGAATTGAAGAAAAAAATGACTTAAAAAATAAAGGATATTAAAAGGACACGGGTAAACTTGAAGAAAAATTTGAAAGCCTGCAAAGAAAAGTAACAGATCTTATGGGAATGAAAGACACAATGGATGAGATTAAAAATATATTACAGGCACATAAGAACAGATTTGAATGGCTTGAAGACAGAATTAGTGATATTGAAGAAAGAACATCCAAACTGGAAATGATGGGAAAACAAAGAGAGAGAAGAGAATGGAAAAAATATAACATCGTCTCAGGGAATTGAATGGCAATGCAAAACGCACAAACATATGCACTATCAGTGTCCCAGGAGATGACAATGGAAAAAGGGCAGAAAGAATATTTGAGGAAATAATGACCACAACTTCCCAGACATTAAGAAAGACATAAATATCAATATGCAAGTAGGGCAATGCACCCCAAACAGAGTAAATCCACATAGATCTACCACTAGACACATACTATTCAGAATGACAAATGTCAGAGATAAAGAGAAGATTCTGAAAGCAGCGAGAGAAAACCAAATCATCACATATAAGGGAACTTCAATAAAATTAAGTGCCAACTTCTCATCAGAAAGCATGGAGGTGAGAAGAAAGTGGGATGATCTATTTAAGGTAGTGAAAGCGAAAAACTGCCAGCCAAGAATTCTGTATCCAGCAAAGCTGTCTTTCAAAAATGAGGGTGAGTTCTAAATCTTCACAGGCAAACAAAACTGATAGAATATGTTACTAAAAGACCAGAATTAAAAGGGATACTAATGGGATTGCTGCAGCCAGAAAGGAAAAAACAAGGGCAAGTGACTTGGAGAAGAGTGTAGAGATGAAGATTATTAAGAAGGGTAAATTAAAGGGTAAAAAGACAGACCATAGTAAGATATGACAACAGAAAGCCAAAGGACAAAACGGGTAAAGCAAATTATGATTTTTACAGTAATAACATTAAATGTTAATAGCTTAAACTCCCCAATCAAAAGACATAGACTGATAGAATGGATAAAAAAAAAATTGAGAGAAGCGGATGTGGCTCAAGTGGTTGGACTCCAATTAACCATATGGGAGGCACCAGGTTCGATTCCCAGGGCCTCTTGGTGAAGGCAAGCCAGCCCACCTGGCGTGGTGAGCTGATGGCCCACATGGCGCAGTGAGTTGACGGCCCGCGCAGCACAGTAAGCTGGCACAACATGATGACACAACAAAGGAAGGCAAGCAGACACAGAAAAACACACAGCAAGTGGACACAGAGAGCACAAGCAACAAGGGGGGTGGGGTACATAAATAAATAAAATAAATCTTTAAAAAAATATATGAGTTATCTATATGTGGTGTACAAGAGTACCATGTCAGATATAAGGACACATTCAGTTTAAAAGAGAAGGGTTGGAAAAAGATATGCAATGCAAATAGTAACCAAAAAAGAGTTGGTGTAGAAGTATTAATATCAGATGAAATAGATTTTAAATGCAAAACTTTTATAAGGACAAAGAAGGTCATTGCATATTAATAAAAGGAGCAATTCACCTGGAAGAAATAACTGTACTAAATATTTACACATGTAACTTGCATGCCCCAAGATATATGAGGCACACACTGGCAAAACTGAAGGGAAAAATAGATGTCTCTACAATAATAGATGGATGCTTCAATACACCATTCTCAGTTTTGGATAGAACATCTGGACAGAGAATAAAGAAACAGAGAGCTTGAATAATATGATAAATGAACTAGACACAGAACTCTATAGAGTATTGTACCCCAAAACAGCAGGATATACATCCTTTCAAGTACTCATGGACCCTTCTCCAGGATAGACCATAATTCGGGTCAGAAGACAAGATTCAATAAATTTAAAATATTGAAATTACACAAAACACTTTCTCTAATCAAAGCAGAATGAAACTGGAAATCAATAATGGACAGAAAAAGGGGAAATTCATAAATATTTGGAGATCAAACTATGCACGCTTAAATAATCATTGGGTGAAAGAAGAAATTGCAAAAGAATTCAAGAAATA
Organism: Cabassous unicinctus; assembly: GCA_029593785.1. Classification (NCBI taxonomy): domain Eukaryota; kingdom Metazoa; phylum Chordata; class Mammalia; order Cingulata; family Chlamyphoridae; genus Cabassous; species Cabassous unicinctus. Next base: position 8,340 of record JAQZBX010101549.1, read on the forward strand.
TATTGAGATGAATGAAATTGAGAACACAACATGTCAAAATTTATGGGACACTACAAAAGCAATGCTGAGAGGGAAATTTATAGTTCTTAATGCTTACGTTAAAAAAGAAGAAAGAGCTAAAATTGAAGATCTCACTGTGCCTTTACAGGAACTAGAAAAAGAATAGCAAACTAATCCCAACAAAGCTGAAGGAAAGAAATAGTAAAGATCAGAGCAGAAATAAATGAAATCAAGAACAAAAAAACAAGAGTGAATCAACAAAACCAAAAGTTAGTTCTTTGAGAAGATTAAAAAAAAAAAAAATCAACAAACCCTTAGCTAGATGGACAAAGAAAAAAAAAAGAGAAGAAACAAAAAATTAAAAACCAGAAATGAGAGTGGGTGACCCCACAGAAACAGGAGAGATCATAAGAGGATCCTATGAACAGCTGTTTGTCAAAATCAAGACAATGTAGACAAGATGGACACATTCCTAGAAACACATGAGCCACCTACACTAACCCTAGAAGAAATAGAAGACCTCAACAAACCAATCATAAGTGAAGAGATAGAAACAGTCATCAAACACCTCCCAAAGGTGAAAAGCCCAGGGTCAGATGGCTTCACAGGTGAATTTTACCAGACATTCAAAGATGATCTAATACCAATCTTGCTCAAGCTCTTCCAAAAAATTGAACAGGAAAGAATGCTACTAAACTCATTCTATGAAGTAAATATTACCCTAATACCAAAACCAGATAAAGATACTACAAAAGAAGAAAATTACAGTTCAATATCCCTAATTAATATTATTGCAAATATAACAGCAACTAAAAGAATCAAATATTTAGGAATAAACTTAACCAAGGACATAAAGGACCTATATTCAGAAAACTACAAAATATTGCTAAAAGAAACCAAAGAAGAACTAAATAAGTGGGAGGATATTCTGTGTTCCTGGTTTGGAAGACTAAATATTCTTAAGATGTCAAGTCTACCCAAATTTATTTACAGATTCAATGCAACCCAAATAAAAATACCAACAGCCTTTTTTGAAGAAATGTAAAAGCCAATTATCAAATTTATTTGGAAGAGTAAAGGGCCCTGAATAACCAAAAATATCTTTAAATAAAGAACAAAGTTGGAGGACTCTCACTCCCTACTTTAAAGCATATTACTTACTTACAGTGGTAAAACCTGCATGGTACTATGTGGATATTCCCGCTGTCCTGATTTAGTGATAATCAGGGTAGGCTAAACATTCACTATATTAGAAACCATGCATGTGTCCCCAGACCTAGTTTTTCTCCCTATGTCTGGTTTTTATAATGGTGGTGATAAACTAAGCCTGATTTCTTATATGACCATCCTGTATGGGAAATGACTGTAACTCTAGGTATCTTTGGTCAATCTTAAGAGCTATAGCATGGAGACAGATGTAGCTCAAATGGTTGGGTGTCTGCCATATGGAGGGACCTGGGTTTGATCCCCGGGACTTCCTGGTAAAGATAATATATATATAGAAGGCACGCAGGCCACCAGGCCCCATGTGTGGGTGAACTGACAGGCCCCGCAAGTGGGTGAGGCCCCCAGGCCTCACGCGTGTGTGTGCCGCCAGGCCTCACGAGCAGGTGAGCCCTTAGGTCCCATGCGAAGCTGTGCTGCCAGCTCACGCGAGTGGGTGTGCTGTCAGGCCCCATGCATGGGTGTACTACCAGGCCCCATGAGCGGGTGAGACTCCCCAGGCCCCGTGTGTGGGTGTGCTGCCAGGCTTCACGAGCGGGTGTGCCATCAGGCCCCGTGAGCCACACAGCAAGATGATGACGTAACAGGAGAATGATGCAAGGGAGAGCCAAGATGAGACGTGCCAAAAAACCAGGAACTATGGTGGCACAGGCAGTAGGATACCTTTCTCCCACATCGGAGGTTCTGAAGATAAAATCGCAGTGAAGACAGGAGGAGAAGGACGAGAAGAGAGGGCAGGAAACAGGCACAAAGAGTTGCCCAGCGAATGGACACAGAAACAGCAAAAACATGTGTGAGGGGAGGGAATAAAAATGGCTAAAAGTAAATAATTATTTACAAGTAGACACAAAGTAGTTCCTACACCATGTTTGGTAAAAGCACTGGCATCCCATATCTCTGTCCTGTTAGGTAATCTGAACTTACTTGAAGAAAGTTCATTCACATCAGTGAAAGCAATATTCCAGTGGTAGAATTTAGTGACTTCATTGCATGGTTTAAAAAGAATCCTCTGAATCACTGGTTAGACGCAGGTTCAGGGTTTAACTCTCAGGCTCTTTTGCTGAGGATAGGAGCTTTGGCTTTAGATTTTTTTTATCGTTGTTGTTGTTTATGATAGGATGAGAAAGTTACTAGAATATTTTTTGTCTATGTATTTTTAACAGTTCCGATTTTCTCCAAAAAGTATACATTTCTACCTTCCATTATGTGAATAGTATGACCTGATATTCACCAATGAAATCCTAAATTTGGAATTCATAATACTAATTAGGAAAACCTGTTGTATTTACTGAGCTTTAGAAAGCAGACGTTCTACCAGGGTGGATGTCACCCCATTCAGAGGGGCTCCTGAGGGCTCTGGAGACACCCAGGTCCTATATAAGTGGGGATAGCCCCAGAGATGGATGCCTTATTAGTGGGCTCCTCTTTGAAATCTGTGCTCCTGAGAGTGACAGAGTCAGACTCAAATAAGTCCTCCCTGCACATGGTCCCTTAGTCCCTTCTATTGAAACCTATATGTGATGCTTGAGTTTTTAGGTGTACCTCCAGAGACTGGAGCCTCTGGCCTACCTATGTGCCAGCTGTGCCTGCAATCTCGGTGCAGCTGCAACCCCTACCCTATAGCTCAATGGACTCATCCAAGTCACCTGGCGAGGAGACGACTATGGGCAACGGCCATCCCAGGGAATGG
>JAQZBX010101550.1:0-11251 GCA_029593785.1 Cabassous unicinctus
ACATTTTTCCTGGTTTTAAATAAGCAATCATCTCACTTAAATTCCATCTGAAAGAGCTCAAATGAGCATAAATATACTTACTTTTTTCTTGCCCACATCTACAAAGATGGAATAAGGTATTCATTGTGATTGTTACCATTAATTTCACTGTCCCTTTAAATGGTCAAGTACTCAGCATTTTCATAAAGCTTATAAGCCCTGTCCTTAATTAAGGATAAAGTTCAAAAGGAACAAAAACATTCCAAATAACACATATCAGTATTATAAATGAATTTTAGACACAAGGAAAATATCAGTACATCAAATTATCTGAATTGTGTATGTGATATTCTTGGTTAAAAATATTTTAGAAAAAAATATAGCTCCTAGTGGGTTGTAAGCCATTTCACTGAGTAAAGGTTCTATAATAGACTGAGAGGTTCTACTGAGAGCAAAACATCATACTTCCCCATATTACTGTGACATTAAGGTGCAAATCTATAAATGCTGGTAGATTAATTGTTATAAAAGATAAAAGCAGTATTAATACAATACTGAAGAATATGTTTTTTCATTTTTCATTTTTCTTTTTAAAGGAGCTTTAGCTTACATAAAATTTACATTGAAAATATAGGGGATTCCCATATGCTCTCCCCCTTCCACACTTTCCCAATTAACAACATCTTTCATTAGTGTGGTACATTTGTTAAAATTGGTGAACACATGTTGAAGCATTGCTACTAAATTTGGCCTATAGTTTACATTTTACACTTTGCCCTGCACAAATTTATATTTTTGAAAAATATTTAATGGTTGGTATCCAGCATTGTAATATGCAGAAGGAATCCAATATCTCAAAAATGCCCCATGTTACACTTATTCTTCCTTCACTCTCCCTTCAGAACTTCTGGTGACTACTGTCTTTATACCAATATTACACATTCTTCCATTACTAAGATATGTCTACTTTAGTCAATCACCACCCCTTATGTTTTTTCATTCCTTTACTTGAGGATTTGGAGTTGGTGGTGTCCAACTCTGCTTCCAATTTAGAGGGGGCTTACATCACATGAGGCAGATAGATGGAACTGTCTTGTTTGCAGTTGAATATACTCTGTGATTCTTGGGTTAGGCATTGTCCATTATCATCATTTATTAGTTGTCATGGGTGAATCTGATGAAATGGAGAGTAAATAGTATCTATAACTCTCTTCAGATTCAAGGCTCACCCAATATATTAGCAGTTGGAAAATTTAAGTCTCTGGGACATATATTTAATAGGGACCATTCTAATTATAGATTTAAATAAATGGTATAGAAGAACCATGTTTAGGAAAATTATAAATAAGTCTACCTCTGATACATTGGGGAAGACAGGATATCATATATGCCAAGGTAAGGCCCACTGATAAGGTGTTAATATCCTGGGATTGTCTGTACTGTGTAGTGTCTAGATGTCTCTAGAGCCCCAGGAGCACCACTATTTGGGGCACTGTTTCCTGTGGCATACACAGAGATCTCCCTTAAACATGCATAATTGTAACCTCTGGAATTACCTCCCAACTCACTTTGAAATCTCTTAGCCATAAAAATACATTTGCATTTAATATTTCCCCCTGTAGGTCTAGGTCTTTCTCCAAATACTTCATTAGTTGGTAGCCCAGTGCCAGGGAGGCTTATCCCTGGGAGTCATATCCCCCATCTAGGGGAAGGCATTGAATTTGAATGCTGATTTTGGCTTAGGGAGAGGCCAATTTGAGCAACAAGGAGGACATCAGAAGGTAAATCTTAGTCAATACATATTACCAGGCCAAGTTTTGAATTCACAAGAACAAGGTTCATAAATGCAAACATGAATATCAAGGGTCTGGTACATTGGTCTTTTCTCCTATGCTAGGCACTGGCCATGTACTCTGGAGTTTCTTACTCTGTGAGAGAATGTAGCAGGACTCACCAGGATGGAAATTCAATATTACATTCATTATTCTGTGGGTCTCCACATACTGAGACAACACCCCATGACCACATGAATATACTGACATTCCATAAAGGCATGCCTCATGTGCACCTCCACACACATCCCTCCCACCAACACCCTGGACCAGTGACCCTCCACTATCACAGCTGCAACACCTCTGCAACACAAATCCTCCCAAAAAACAGACAACAAAAATAACAGTAATAAAATAAAAAATTAAACAAAACAAAAAATAAAATATATTTTTGCATTGTGACTTAAATCCCCTCAAGGTCACTTATTTTTCATGTATATTGACAAGTCATTTTGTATGTTCCCCCAATGTCTTTTTTTTTTTTCACTTTATTTTCAGAGAAGATTAGGTTACAGAAATGTTATTTAGAAAATACAGGGGGTTCCCATACACCCCACTCCCTCCCCCCCACATCCATTCTTTACCAATAACATCATACATGAGTATAGTACATTTGTAGCAATCAATGAACTAATATCAAAGCATTGCTACTAACCATGGTCAGTGGTTTACATTATGGTTTACCTTTTGTACCATATACATTTACAGGTTCTGATAAAATGTATAAGGGCATATATCTGTCATTGGAAGATCACAAGAACAATTTCAATATCCCAGAGATACCCCATGTACCACTTATTCCTCCCTCACCCTCCCCTAGAAACCTATGACAACCACTAAATTTCAATTTTAAATAATAAGTTTCATAGTTACATGCATTAATATTGAGGGCTTGACATATAGGTCTGTTTTCCTTTTTAGGCACTGTCTATGTACTGGAGATGCTCTTGCCCCTCTATTTGAGAATGTAGCAGGACACTCCAGGATGAAAGTTAAATATTTTCTTGTTTATTGTGTGGATCTCCATCCACTGAGATAACACCCTATGCTAAGATGAACATATTCATATTCTATAGAAGCATGTTCTTGTTGCACTCATTCCTACATATCACCCCACCACCAACACCCCGCACCAGTGAGCTACCTCAGCTAATAATATGTTTGGTTTTTTTTTGAAAAACAAATGCTTTAAATTTTTTCTCATTTTTGGATTTACAAAACCAAGTGAAAATGCCCATTATACATTTTGTCATAACCAATAAAATTCTGCAGGGCAGAGTGTAAGCTATAATGTAAATTATATTCCAATTTTAGTTGCAATGCTTCAATATGTGTTCATCAATTGTACAAAATGTACCACACTAATGAAAGATGTTGTTCATATGGGACAGGGGTGGGGAATTAGGGAGTCCCCTATATATTTTATGTAATACTTATGTAATCTAAAGCTTCTTTAAAATTAAAAAAATTTAAATGATTTGCAATATATATATATATAATAAAAATAAAAAAAGAAAAAACAAATTCTAGAATGTGCACTGGATGTCACTGAGGTCTCTGGGGTCTCCCAGAACTCCCGATGTTTGTAAATAATTCATGAAGTCAGCCATGACTGTGTCATCATTGTCACATAGGGCATCAGAATCTAACTGTGTACCAACTTTGAGGAGCAGTACATTGGTGTGGAGAGTAACAGTGTTTTGGTTTTGCCTTGTAGCCTCGAACTCCCATATTTCAGAAGGATTTCATGAGGTCTTCACTTTTCAGTTTCCAGTGGAAGTGTCTTTCATTAAATCTGTTGGAGGTGAATTACCAAGAGATGAAAAAAAGATTTCATTTGCCATGTCTGTCCTGGTCATACCAACACCAAGTACTATTCCTGTAGACAATTCTGTCATGCTAGAACAAGACTGTCTAGAGGAATCTTCTTAGGGCTGAGAGCTGCAGGAGAGTAATGATACTTTTCTAGTCTTACTATCCCTCAAACCTCAAGTGTGGGCAGACACAGTATAGTTCAGTTCTTTGGTCCAAGAATTTGTGGAACTAAATCACTGGGTTTTTAAAGTAACAAAAGAGACATCTTTTGCTTTGAATTTGTAGTTCTCTGTAAAATACTTTTTCTTCTTACTCTGTGGAATGACTTTTGGTTGTCCATCAAATTATTATGGTCTTCTTGATTAAAAATATTCATAAACAAGAATTTCCCAAAAGTTCCTGAGTCAGATATCCTAAAATTGCTGTTGCCCTTGGATCAACATAGAGAAAATTTCCACTTAAAACAAACTGGGTTTTAAACTGAGTTAGTTTGACTTTAATCTCCCCACTTTTCAGTGTAGGATATATGGATGTAATCTTCCAATGGCAATGAGGCAGGTAAATAAAAAAAGTTCTCTCTTTCTTATTCTCTTTTTCTTATTCCACTCCAGCAACATTTGGAGGCCAGTTTCTCAAGTAGCCAGTGAAGTGGATAGTGCAGAATTTTCTTTGATCTTTCTTCTTTCAGTTAAGTAAGCATTCATGCTCTTCTTTGACAGACACTTTACAACTCTTTGTTCGACATCAAAAGGATCATCTTGAGCTAGAACACACACACATCCATCTGGTGTAGAAATTACTGTGAACCTGCAAACTAGTTCTGGAATCTGACAGCTGCTGTCTTAATGAAATATCAGAGGACGAAAGTTGTTTCTTTACTTTGGCAACATGACTTGAATGTAAGGAATCAAATAAGCTTTGCTCCATCAAGCTAGCTGGTTCATAATTAGGCATTCTGGAGACTTATTTAGAAATGAAGATAATTTTTTCATCTTTCACAACCAACAACAAATAGGAAATTTGCTGCAGTCTTAAGGATTCAGTGTCTGAGCTCATGATTCTGAATAAGGGTCTATAATTATCTTCCACAAAAGAATTTGTCATTCCTCATAAAAATTTCAAGTGTTGAACTACCATTCTTAAAACTGAGTTTGTCTAGTTTATATGCCATAGAATTTTTGTGAGGGATCATTGCAGACACTTCTTGAAAGCAGTTATTCATTTTATCTGCTCACTGCTTTACAGTTTGGGTATGAGCTCCTCTGGATGACTTCATTTTTCTTTGTTGTTCACCATCTTCCATTCTGCTCCAACTGAAAGCTGGTATTTCTATCCTTCTTGCAAAAAGATAGGAAAAGGGGTCCTGAGAAAGCTTTTCTACCATGTTTCCTGATATGATTCCTGACTGGGATGGATCTTAGTCACTTCATTTGTGCTTTCTTGGAAACTCCATCACATGTGGGCTGAAGGATCCAAAAGTTCATGATATCTCTGCTGGTGACCTTGTAGTCCCCAGTGCCCCCCTCTCTGCTTAATCTCCATATTCAATACCAGCAATGTCCTGCCACAAATGGAACTAATACCTCAAACTCACTCTTCTTTCCAATTCAATCTTCTCTGTCACCTATTTACATTTCAAATGCAACCTCCACCCAGCAGCACTTTCTGATTCCCTGAAAGGAATGTAAAACTTGCCTCACTAAATCCCAGGATGAGACTGGAAACCCTTGTGTATACATTATAAAGTGATGATTGATTTTTAAAATTCAGAATATCAGTCAAGATGTTCACTTATCCCAGCTATTACAAGTGCCTGTCTCCACCAAGTGCATCCTGTTTCCATTGATAAATTACCATCATATGAGTAATAATATATTGGATGTTTCACCTTGAGTGTTTGATACTCGTGTCAAAGAGGCATCCAACTAAACCCTAATATAATTGTGCAGAGTGTATCCCAGCACCATCAGGAAATATATCTCCTCCATTGAAAAAAGAATGTGATGGTGACAAAGATCAGCTCCTTCCAATACTTCATTATTCCAAGTGAGGTCCATGGAAAAGCAGCTTCGGTATCACCTGGCAGCTTGTCTGAGATGCATATGCTGGGACCCCAGGAGAGAGAATCGAAACTTTACTATTGTTTCAAGATGCCCAGTGTGTTGTACTTGGTTACAGCAGACCTAGAAAACTAAAACAGCATGGAGAACCCTAACAATAGTGAAAACTCACAGTATTATATTTTGTTTTCCAGACAAGCCCAAGAATGGATCTGGAATAGGAGGTAAGACCAAAGGAAAGGCAGAATTTTAAAAGTATAAACCAATGTAACTGAAAAAGGTAGCTAATTTTTTAAACTTTGTGATGTAATTTAATTATAAATTTATTCACTAGTTAAGCTATGGGTTCTTCATTGAAGAAAACATTTACTTGTATACATAGAAGGAGGACACTCCTTGACATTTCTAAATAAAAATAAAATCTCACTGGCTTTAAAAACCTTTGAGTGTTCATGTATTTGGGTTCCCAAACTATCATCCCTTAAAGCCATTTAGGAGGGGGATGTGGGAAGATGGGAAAGTAGGAAACTCTAGGGCTCAGTCTTTCCACCAGAAAAACTAGTAAACAGTCAGGAACTGTCTGAAATAATTATTTTGAAACTCTAGAGACCAGAAAAACATTGAACAGCATCCAGGGAAGAATGGGAGGAAGAAGCTGAAAAATTATGATAAAGAACAATAAATTGCTCTCTCTGTAATGCAGCTCCCAGTGCCCACTCCCCACTCTCATTTCAGGCTGTCACCGGCTCCAGTCTCTGGCTGGTTCACTGATGACAGAAAGGGACATAAGTATTTGCTTCCTCAAGAACAAGGTGGGCACTGATCACAGCTTTTGATTAGCAAATTCAGCTCACTGGAGGCTGAGCTCTGAAGGTACCAGTTTCAATCTTCCCCATCAGAAAAGCTATTGGTGCTTCTTGATTCCCTGCTCAAGGTACTTCAGAGCTGATCTGAGTGGCCTTCAGGCGTCCCTGGCTCTGTTTTGGCTGGGAAAGACTGACATGTGTAAGTCCTCTGAGGAGTGGCCATTCTCCCAGAATTTGTCCTACAGGCAAAGCATATTAAGGCAGTGATAGGAGTTTAAGAAACCAGCTTCAAACACTGGGGAGAGTGAGATCTGCCTCCTGCAAAATAGGGAGCTACACAACAACTAACAATCTAAAGGCTAGAACAAGACAGAAACCCAGAAATTGCATTTACCTTGGGCAGAACTTCTTGATTGGAGGACTTAAACTCAGGAAAAATTTTCTCTTTGCACCAGCTGGTTACAAAAATAAGAAAGACATCTTAGGGAATAAACCCCAGAGTTAACATTTTTAAATATTAAAATGTACCGTGTGCACCCAAGAGTACAAGACAAACAAAGAAACATGAAATGAGGGCCCATTCAAAGGAAGAGGATAAAAACCCAGGAAACATCACTGAAGAATACCAGAATGTGCACATTTCAAACAAAGACACTAAAAATTTTTTCTTAAAAATGTTCGTAGAGATGAAGGAAAGGACAGAAAAAGAACTAAGGGACATCAGGAAAGTAATGAATGACCAACACGAGAGTCAAGATAAAGAGATAGAAGATTTTTAAAGGAAACAAATAGAACTACTGGAATTGAAGACCCCAATAACTGAAATGAAAAATTCCAGGAGGATTTCAAGAGTGGATTGGAGCTGGCAGAAGAAAGCATCAGAGAACTCAAAGATAAGATATTTAAAATGAGAAAGGTTCAGAAGTAGAAAGAAAAGAGAATTATTAAAAGCTACAATAGACTGAAATCCCTAGGGCACATCAAGCACACTGATATACACATTATGGATGTCCCAGAAGGAGAAAAGAGAAAGAGACAGAAGGAATATTCAGAGAAATAATGACAGAGAACTTCCCAAACTTAGCAAACACTGTGAATATGCACATCCAAGAAGCCCAGAGATGATCAAACAGGATAAATATGTATAAAAATACATCCTTTAATGTATTGGTCATGAAATCAAGTGCAGAGGACAAAGAGAGAGTTCTGAAAGGTGCAAGAGGAAAACAACATTTTATGTAAAATGGAGTCCCTATTAGATTGGGACCAGACCTTGGAGGCAAGAAGGCAATAAGTTGAAATAATTAAAGTGCAGAAGAAAACAACTGCTAGCCAAGAATTTTATCACAATTGGAAAAAAAAGAGGACCCTTACCTAAAACTTTCTGCAAAAATCAACCACAAATGGATCAAAGACCTAAATATTAGAATTATCAAACTCTTGGAAGAACACATGGTGCAGCATCTTCAGGAACTTGGAATAGAGAGCTGGAAGTAAGGGGAAGGGAGATAATATTTTTACTTGAGGGAGTCATGATATTTTGAAAGAGGATTTCATGCCTGCTTATTGAACATATCATGAGGCTCTCACTTTCTTCACCAAGAATTCAATACAGCTGTTGAATGTAGAAATGGAAACCTTAAGATTCAGAGAAAGTTTGATAATTGGAACCATCTTTGCAAACTTTCTACCGCACATATAAACTACAAATCAACAAAGTTCTATTAAAGCCATAGGATTCCTTCAGATATTTGAAAATAGCCTTCATGATCAAACTGCTATTCCAGGTGATTTCAGATAAGTGTATTAAAAAGCAAATATTTCTGATTTTCCATTGTACTCAAGCAGTAGATGTTGAATGGACCTGCAGGTTTGGTCAGGAATAACTTGTGTCCTGGCTCAGAACACCCCATTCCCAGGGCAATTGTTGTGCATGATTTCAAGCTCTTCTTTAAATTATCCTTTCATCAAGATGATTGAAAGGAATTTTAAACATTAAGGCTAAAAAATTGGATCATATAATCAATAAACATATTGTTCCCTAAAAATTCTTCAATGTCTAAGAAGAAATTTAGAGAAAGGGCAGCTATTTTGTTTACAGGAATGGAAAGAGTCTTATTTATTTTCCATTAACAAAATATAGAACATGCAACTAAGGCCTGTTCTTCATTGCATAAAACATCTTGCAAATGGAAACCAAGAATTCTTACTTATTGTGTAGACATAAGTTGTCTGAAGCAATTCTTTTGTCCAGAAATAGAATGCATGATTTAAAGTTTTGCTTCAACATATTTAAGGTCATAATTGAGCCTTCCAATGTAGCTTCTAATTTCAGAAATTTAGAAGAATCATAATTTCTAACTCTGAGGATTTGACCCTGCAATCTCAGCATTTCTTCAAATCCAGGACCAAGAACATTTTATAAGCTCTCTCTGCCTAGAGGAGCCCACAACAAATCTTCGTGTGTACTTCCATCTTTCTCAGCAAGCTCTTTTCTTTCCCCCATTTCCTAAACAAATTCTTTTTACTGACTTAACTAAAAAGAAAAAGAAAAAAAAGAGCATTCTGCTACTTTCCACTAAGAAATCTTTTCAAAGCTTCTTTTATATCTTTATTCCTCAAACTGTAGATGAAGGAGTTCAACATGTGTATGGACACAGCATACATCACCGAGGCTGGTGCACTTGCATGTACATTATGCAATGCAAAAGAACTAAGATACACTCCTAGACTGTCTCCAGTAAAATAAGGAGACAATTGTGAGGTGAGATGGAAAGGTGAAAAATGCTTTGTAATTTCCCAGAGTTAATGAGATTGCACATATGGAGGAAACAATCTTATAATTAGAGAAAATGTTGCCAATGAATGGTCCTCCATCCAGCAGCCCATTTGCAAAATACATTACTGTGTCATTGAAGAAAGTGTCAGAACAGGAAAGTTGGACCATTTATTATATTCAGAGAAAAAGTGGGGGATTTCCAAGTGTTTACAAAATGATAGTTGTAAAACCATTAAGCTTTCTAACAAGGAATGCACGGCGCTCACTATCCAGGAACTTTGAATCAAGAGGACACAGAACTGGGTGTTCATGATTACAGTGTAGTACAGGGAGTTACAGATGGCCACGAAGCTGTCATAAGTCATTGCAGTGAGGAACATGTTATTTAACACTTCAAATAACATGAAAAAGTACATCTGGGTGAGCCAACTTCCATAGGTTATCACACTCCTGTGCTGCTTGATGTGTACCAGCTTCTTAGTGGAGATGGTGGAGATAAAACAGACCCCAGAAAAAGACAGTTTGAAGAAGAAGTACACAGGTGTGTGGATGTGGGAGTCATTGATGGTGGCCAGGATGATGAACAGGTTCACAAAAATGTGGCAATAAATATGGACAGGAAGAGGCCAAAGTCTAAGGACTGCAATTCTGGTTCTTCTGCAAATCCCAAAAGAAGAAAGTCTAGAATTTGTGTTTCATTTCCTGGCTCTATGTGGTTGGTGTGACTATCCAGAAATAGAGAAAGGACAAGACTAATATTCAAAGAAATGGGACTTACTAACATATCCATAATTTACCTTTTGTACAGAAGAAATTAATTTCTAGATTTTGTTTATGAAACTGATCACTTTTCAGAGGTTCCTTTGAGCAATCCTTGATTAAAGACCCCTGTCTCACTTTCAGCTAATTTCCCAAACAGTTACACATTGTATGGTTTTTAAGTGAAATTTATCTATTCTTTGGAGGAATGCATATTGAGCTCTGAGTTTGTGCATCTACCTGTCTAGAAAAGGCTATATAATATGAAAACAAAAGTGTCTACAATCTTTTGCTGGAAAAAGAATATAAAAAAATAAATAAATAATTGTGGAATTCCTTATTGTTACAAGTGCTGCAAGGAAAAGAAAGAAGGTAACAAAAAGGGAAAGTAAAGAGGTCTTTTTATTTATCACAGTGTTCAGGCAATACCATTATACAAGGCAAAAATTGAACAGAGACCTGACATAAGAGAAAGTGTGATTAACTAGGATATGTGGGGACATTTGTGCTCTTCAGTGGGTATGTCGAGGGCAAAGACCCAAAAGAAAGGCAGCATTTAAAATGTCTAAGGTCAAAAAAGAAGCGAGTGTGGCAGGAGAGTGAGTAAGGGGGGCAGTGATGACAGATGGAGTCCGAGAATGTTAAAGAAACAGGTGATCCTGCTATTGCAGATGCTTCAAAATACAAAGAATTCCTTCTCCACATCTAACTCTTGCACTTAATTTATTTGCAAATATAGTCTGCCAAATTAAATAGAGTCATTCCAATTGTCCTCTATAGGTTTGCATACAAACTCAGTACTATATAAGACAAACATTGTAATGTATGAGCTCCGATGCTCTTACGTTTCACACAGTCACCCCACCAAGTGCACAGACACAATCATATACACAGACACACACAGAAAGAGAGAGAGCTCCTGGACTTTCTGGTGCCCTGATAATACCATTTCCCCTCTGCAGTAAATTCCCCACTGTGTTTACAGATACAAAAAATCTGCTCAAAAGGCAGAGACAGAGCACAATGATATAGACTTGAAGGAAATTATAAGACATAAGCTCAGGTCTTCACTGAGAAACTTTGATAAAGAAAACATACCTGTGTTCTGGTGGCATTCCAACCCATTTATTTCCCCCAATGCCCAGAAAAAACTAATAAAAACCAAAAACGATTTATCCAAAAAGTAGTGGTATCTTTTTACAATGCCATTACACCAAGCAG
>JAQZBX010101551.1:0-11253 GCA_029593785.1 Cabassous unicinctus
TTTTTGACTATGTACTGGATGTTAGAAATATGTTGCTAAATTTTCCTAAAGAGTGATTTTGGTTTTGTCAGGCAGTTAAATTTGCTGGAGTGAAACTACAGTTTCTCTCTCTTCTGTCATGGGCAGTTGATTATATTTCCGCTTCTGTCTGCTGCATTCCCTGAGTATGCTTGATTAAGTGACCAGCAAGAATTTGGTTGAATTTTATAAGCAGATTTTTAAAGCTACCTCTGTAGTTGAGAAATTAGCTCATCTAACTTTTGGCTGCTTGTGAGGTCTGAGCTCTATCCTCTTGATATCTCAAGTGTGTAAGGCTGCAACTCTCTTCTGCCTGAGCTGTAGGCAGTTTGGGCAGGACATGCCCTGGGGCAAAAGGCCACAACTCTCACAGGTTACCATTTGTCTTTCAAGAGATGTCAACCTCCAATGTCTCCCTGCTTTTGGTGACTCTCACTAGCCTTCAAGCAGATGCTTAAAAATATTTTGTCCAGATTTTATAATCGTTACCTATGGGAGGATTAATCCAACAAACTATTCCACCATTTCCCAATACTTGAAACACCTCCAAAGAAAAAACAAATTGGAGATGATGCAAAAATTAAAACCCATTAATTTAGATGTAATTCAACGAATACAGAGGTTTAGTAAGATTATTACTGCCTAGTCAGAAATCTTTAATTCTAGCAGTACAGGATAATTTTCTGTTAAATGTCACATTCTTGGCTTAGCATGTTTATGATCAGCCAAAGCATCCAGATTGTTTTCACCTGAATTTCTCTGAACCACAGAAAATGACAGGAAATAAAAGGAAAGAATGATTGGCATTGTCTTTCATAGCAAATGATCCCACTACTTTTTATTATGTCACTTCAGCAGTTCCTACCTGAAGTGAGGATCAGAGTAATCACTAAAGCAGAATCATCCTGAAATTTCTCAGTTAAAACTTCCAGTCCAGAGAGTGATATGAACCATTTCAATAAAGAAGCAAAAAAAGTACATAACTTTACAATTAATAACTGTGACTTCTCAAAGCATATTTCACAAGCCTATGAATAACTACAAAATAATTTCCGTGCATAAAGCAAATGACAAAATGAATATTAGAGGCTTATTTTTTTATTCTGAAGAAAGAATTGTTTTGTTTTTTCCTTAGAATTTAATTTTCCTATGAATTATGTTGGTATAAATAGATTAGTTGTTCATCTCATTTGATAAAATGAAATTGGAATGGTTTTTATCTGCTTTATTGCAGATTCTTGGAATAGTGTTTCAAATTATTTGCATAACATTTAAATTAAATTAATTTATCATTGCATTCGTTTACTTGGATTACCTTGACTTATTTGTATTGAGAATTTCTCCTCATTTTAATGATAATTTTCAGTTGTTCATAGAGTGTTCATAATCATTTTCAGGTCATTAATCATTAGTACAGCATACAGATGACATGGACAATCTGTCAGAATTTTGCTTTATTTGAATTGTTCCTTTTCATCTAACGGACAAATTGTACTCCAATCTAATCTTCAAAAACATCTGTTTAACTCATTATTACTAATTTCAGACAACAGTCAAATAACCAAAGACACAGAGTACATTTAAAGTAAAATTTAACAAGAAAAGTTAGACCAGGGAGAAGAATAATAAGAAACCGCAGAAAGAGGTACTGAAAGCAAAAGAATATTAGATTTTTTCCGTTGTTTCAAAGACTACACTGAACTTCTAGACATAACGAGTTCTTTAAGATGAGAAGTAAGCATGAGAGGAAAAAATTGAAAGGGCATATGTCAGAGGATGAAACATCAAAATAAACAGTTATTTGAATGAAACACCTAGTTGGTGTCAGGATTGCTTGACCATAGCAGAGGGTGCTCTGGCATGGCCCCCCTTTAGGAGTGAATACCTCTGGAGTCCAGGTTGGAAATTGCACCAGGGGACAGTGCGTTATAGCTTTGATTAGTTCAAAAGAAATGATCATTATCACTAACAGCCTCATCAACATCATCACCACCATCATCATAGTCAAAAATCACTAAAATTTATTAGTGTTTATTTTATCAGGGAATTATGCTGAAAACTTTACATGCATTATTCCATTTTCTCTGTTCTTATGGGGGAAGTACTTTTTAAAAAAATTTTTTTACCTTATTTATAGATGAGAAAACTGAGGCTTAAAAATAGGTTTAACTAACTTGTCCCAAGGTCTCAGAGGTCATAAGTGGCAAAGGTTGGACTCATAACTGGATCTAAATCTTACCTTCTCAAATTCTTGCCAATGAAAAAAAAATTGGGAAAGAATATTTAACCTAAACTACTAATTTTAAGATCTCTTATTTGGAGCTTGTCATTAAGCAATATAAAATTATTTGCTATGAACAAATGATTTTCTACTGTTGTGAATAATTTAAGAAGGTATTTATTTTTATGATTTTTCTACATCAATTTTCAGTAGGTGTTGAGCTGCTGGAATAGACAATTCAATGATTATTATTTCAAAGGTGTTTAGAGGGCTGATTTTTTTTTTCCAAGTACATATTTACAACCAGGCAAGAGTCTTTGATATATACAAATACTTTTTAAATGTTTGATTTTTTTTTTTTCTTTTTTTGCTCTCTCTCCTTAGGAAAAGTTGGATGTAGGGGTGAGAAAAGAAGTAGATGGCATGGGAACATCTGAAATAAAATATGGTGACTCGATATGCTACATACAGCATGTAGATACAGGCCTATGGCTTACTTACCAGTCTGTGGATGCGAAATCAGTGAGAATGGGATCTGTACAACGGAAGGTAAAATTATATGAAAGCACAATTTATTGTCATTTTATATGAGTAAGAAGCATAAACCCAAGATAAAAGAGAGCTAACAATTTCAGCCACCTGCTAAAGTTCTTTTTTTTTTCATTCTAGAGGTCAAATCCCACCATAATAGATGTTTTGCTTTTTGTAACATGAACATCACTGGAAGTACATCACTGATATATAGGATTTATGTATTTAAATGAAGTATAATTAAGTGAAGAGAAATACTTTCTTCTGGATTCTAGCTTAATCTCTAACCCTAATCTGTTTGTCTTCCATGCCGCTGCTAGGATTTTCTTTCTAAAATGCAGATGTACTCATGTACTGTGTCAGCTATAAGTTCTTCAGTGACATCCTGATGCTTACAGAATAGAGATAGAAGGTTTTGATGTTGCCATAATACCCCTCCGGACCCTGGGCTCCTGCCTTGTCTGTGCCCAGTTCTTCTACCCTTCACCACTCTGCAGCCACCAGCTTCAGTTTACCAGGATTGCTATTTATAGCACTCCTTCATCCTTTTAAAAACGTGTTTTGTTTGTTTGTTTGTTACACATTTGACCCTTTACATATTCTGTTTCCTTTGTTTGGAATACCCTTTAAAACTTTTCTTATCTACACAACTTCTATTCATCCTCCAAAGTTTGAAGATCATGCTTGAAGTTCTTCCTATTTCAGCTCATCAGCTACACCCTCCTTTAAGTTCTCATAATAACTTTATGTAATTTATTAAGTTTTGCATATTCTCCCTCTAGGATTTTATTTCCTCTTCTACATGCCTCTCTCTCCTCATTTGAGGGCAGGATACGTACAATATTCTTCATATTTTTATCCTAATATGTAACCCCGTACATTTCACCAAATAAAAGGTCAAAAATTATTTCTGCAAATGTGAGACCTTGGAAAGGAATGCTTAGGATGAAGTGGTAGTGGGACAAATCTATTACTTCCCATACATTTATTAATCGCATATATACACACACATTCCGTTAAACATTGGTCAGCATTATGGTGTTCTATTCACAGTGGCCATTGCTGATTGGGGTGAAGTTGGAGACTGATTTCTGCATTAGTTGAGTTTGGCTTAAACGCATCCCCACAAAGCTTTAATCAGAGCTTTCATGGTGATCCTCATATAACTATCTTGCAAGATCTGTGTAATCTTTATAATCAGGTAATTCCCTATCTGTGAGGTCTTAGATCTGGATTCATAAATAAAATGTAAATATCAGTCTCTTTGAAGCATCCTTTATGTCCTGTGACTGAGCTGGCTCTTTTTAAACTTTTTTATTATAGAAAATTTAAATATGTACACAGGAAACAATAGTATAATGAACCCTTGTGTGTCTATCACTAAGCTTAAACATTTTCAGTACTGTCCTGTTCTTGTTTCATCTCTGTCTCCACCTCTTTCCATCTTTCACTAGATTATTAATGTTATTTAATATTCAGTTTTTTCAAGGTAAAATTGATATACATACATTGAAATGCAAAAACTTATCTGTAGACTTTTGACACATGGATACACCCGCATACTTAGGATACAAAACATTTCCATTTCCCCAGAAAGTTCTTAAATGTTCCCTTCTAGGTTTTGTATAGTAAAAATCATGAACTTATGAAACAAACATGCATATCATCATACAGGTCTCCCATACATCACCCCACCACCAATACCTTGCATTGTTGTCACGTATTTGTTACAAACTATGAAAGAGCATCGGCAATATATTACTACTACTAATTCTACTAACTATAGCCCATATCTTACATTAAGTATATTCCCCCTCCCCAACCCACCAATCATTCACACCCTGTATTAGTATTATATATTTGTTATAGTTCAAGAGAACGTTCTCATATTTGTTCTGTTAACCATGGACCATCTTCCACCACTGGATTCCCTGTGTTATACAGACCCATGCTTTGTACAATCCATTCAAAGTTGTGCATATGAAAGAAATTTTATACAAACTTTATATCAGTCTTTTAAATATCCTCTCTGGAAACTAAATACCAAGACTTTTCACAATTTCCTTGATTCATTCTCCTAAATGCAATAAACCACCAAGACATGACAATTTTATCTTCAAAATATATCTGTCTCCACTGTCCATCATTACAAATCCAGTTCAGCCTTTCCCATCTCTCATTTGGGCTATTTCCTGGCTCTGCCTCCAGTCTCACCTCTTGCAAATCATTCTGACTCTAAGTATGACTGCCATGCTTAAAACCCTGCCAGTCTCTTACCATGACACGTCGGGCCACTTATCTCTTCTCATCCCTACACTCCCTGTCTTCCAGGAATATCAGTGTTCTTTATCATTACTTCACTGTCTTATTTCTTAATCATGGATAAATCTAAACTCAAAATGGACTTACATTCTCCATTTTAGGCAAACACAAGCTTGCCTTTCTAAAATAGTTAGATAACAGTGGTTGAGACCTCTTGCTTAAATTAGCGAAGTGTGAAACAGACTTTATAGCCTATAGAAGAATAAATCTAATAAAATTCTCTAAAATGAATACTTCTAAAACCACCTACTACAATAAAGACTTATAGAGAGACTTCAGTGAGGTCATCTTAATTAGTCAGCCAAAGGGGTGCTGATGCAAAATACCAGAAATCTGTTGGCTTTTATAAAGGGCATTTATTTGGGGTAGAAGCTTATAGTTACCAGGCCATAAAGCATAAGTTACTTCCCTCACCAAAGTCTGTTGCCATGTGTTGGAGCAAGATGGCTGCCAACGTTCAGCCTCCCTCTTCCTCTTAAGGCTCTGTGGTCAGGCTCTCTAGGCTTTATCTCTCTCACCTGGGCTTGATTCTCTTTGGGCTCAGTTGCTTGTTCTCTCCACAAGGGCAGCTGTAGACTATCAGGCGAACGGCTCGTCTCTTTTCCAGGGCCTTCTCTCCTTCCTCACGACCAAGCTCCTCTGTGTCCTTATTTCCCCGGGCTCCAGCTCAAAAACTCCCCATCAGAACTCCAACTCTGTCCTTTGCCATGTCTTTTATCTGTGAATCCCCACTCACCAAGGGGCGGGGACTCAACGCCCTACTGATGTGGCCAATCAAAGCCCTAATCATAATTTAATCACACCCAGAGGAATAGACCAGTTTACAATCATAATCCAATATCTATTTTTGGAATTCATAAATAATGCCAAACTGCCATTCCATAATATACTACAATTTCTCCAGTCTTGACCTCCTAATTGTTATATACTTGCCTGTTAGCTGAACACTTCAAATCATTTATATTTTTAAAGGAAGGCATGTAGGTGGTATAGGCTCCAAATCTTTGCATATTCGACACTGTTTTCCGGTGTCATTGCTCTAGTGTCAATGCTGTCATTTCATATGAATAAAAACTTGGTTAAAAAATTTCTGAATCACTAGTCATAGTTTTTATTTATCCATGTCGTATGAGTATTCATTTGTTTTGCTACAAAAATATAACACACTGAGGTGTTAGAGTTGATATGCCATATTACATTTTAAAAAATCTAAAAAACTCTGAATTAGGAAATTCAGTTGGCACCAAGAGTATTTTTAATCGGCATACATAGGTCTTTTTAAAACTGAGAGAAGTATTATGTGGGTGCAGTTTTGGTTTCTGTTTTTGCAGTTTCAGCTTCCTAGTTCCTTTCTGGAGAACACCGCTAGTCCCTCAGCCCCGTGTTGCCCTCTTCTCTGTCCATAGTCTTATCTCTGTCTCTGCATTTTGCTTCTCAGTGTTTCCTCCAGGTCACTAATTTTGTTCTCTTTGGTGCCGTTCTGTTTTTTAACCTCTTTCAGTGCTACTGAAATTTTTGTTGTTGTCTCACACAGTTCACTTTTTATCTCAGCTTTTTGTCTTTGCATCTATTCTGCTTCATCTCAACATGTTTTCTCACTGTGAATTTTTACTCCTTCTTCATAGGAATCATAAAGTGCTGTATCCTGTGGTCAGTTGAGTTTTCATATATGTAAACTGTATCCTTCTATTCTTATTTTACCTAGCTTTTCAAAAAATTAGGACTGATTGCTGAATTTTATCAAAAGAGATAAAAATCATGCTGTAGTGTCCTTTAATTTGTTGATAAAATAAATAAATAGATATCCTGATATTGAAAAAATTTTAAGTTCATGAATAAACCCTATTGGGCCATATGTGTGAGTCTTAGGGTATTATTTTTTGAGATCCTGCTGGATTTGATTAAATATTAGATTTAGAATTATTATTCATGAATGAATGAAATTATTTATTTATGGATACTAAAATTTGATTTTCCTACAGTGTTCATGTGCTTTAAATATTCTTCTTTGGTCATTTTCAACCATTTACACTTGTAAAAACCATTTACAGGCCAAACTAAAATAGAAAGCAGGTCATAGTTTGCTGATCTGTGGTCTAACCGGTCTATCATCAGGAGTATGTGTTCTTTGTTAGCTCTTAGCTGTGAAACTGTCTGGCCCTAGGATATTTTCCTGCCTTTTTAATCCCTGTAAATAGTGTATCTTTATTAATCATGCCCTTCCTTCAGCATAATGGATTTAATTTACAGAAAAATATTTTCTTGACAAAGACGCTTTTAAAAGGTGGATATAGGAAACTTGAGCCAAAATGCCTACCATAAAATGTAGGCAGTGCTCAGAACACATAATGGAACAGAACAGATAATTCCTGAGCTCTCTGAATAAAATGTGATGAGGATCAGAAGCCATAAAATACAAGTCACAGCAAATTAGATTTCCTCTTTTGCGAGGACTACCAGAATGGAAAATCACAGAAATGTTATAGGAGATAGGCTGAGTGTACCTCCGATCTTTTAAATGTCAGTCTCTTCTAAAGAAACTACCCTAATCATATTTTCTACCTTGGTGGAGGGATTCCTTTTGATTATTCTTGATTTGCTTGGAAGCCATCCATTTCCTCTGTGATATCCTCCCCCCCCTTTTTTTGTCATAGAGTTGCAGATGATATTGTCTTACAATGATTTTAATCTTTTTTGTCTTATTCCTAATCCTCTATGTTTTTGCTTTCTCTCTATTTTTCTTTAGCCTGATTTATGAGAGCTGTCTTCTCTCACAATGATCTTTTCATCTTTCTTTTCAAAGAATCAAAATTTGAGTTTATTCATCCTTTTTGGTATTTTATTTGGTTCCTAGTTTGTTAATTAGTTCCTCCTTTTAACTTTATTTTTATTTATCTTGTTCTTCTTTATCAAGAGTCTTAATAGAAGTAATTAGTGCTTCATGTAGTCATTTTTCTCTGTTCATGAATACTGTAGTTTTGCTTTTGAATACAGATCTATCTGGTATAAAGAGTTCCTCTTTACATTGCTTTCTAGATTGGTTATAATTTTAGGTCTGATTACTAATTTTAGTTCAGTACACCTGATTAGGTATACTAAAATATCTTGCTATAAATGTTGAGTGAAGGAACCCACCCACAAGAGTACATGTTGTATGGCTCCATTTATATGTAGTACAAAAGAGGCACAACTCTTCTCTGCTCTTAACTCAGGAGAGTGGTCGACCTTGATTAGGACAGAGATAGAAGGGAGCCTTCCAGGGCGTGGATTTTAAGGTGCCCTCATGCTCTTTTCTTCATCTGGGTGTTGGTTACACAGGTGTGTTCACTGTGTGAAATTTATTGAGCTACACACTTAAGATTTTTAGAATTGTCTGTCCAAATGTTATAGAATATCATAGAAAGTTCAAAAATGAAAAGCCTAACAAAAGGAATAATAAAATGACCTCCTCCCTCCCTCCCTTCCTTTTTAGAATTTAGAAGCCTTAACAGCATCCTTTCAGTACTTATTGATTAACCAGTGTGTGTTCCGAACTACTGTATAACTTGTGGTGCACATGAAATATTTTCTTTTGCTGCAGAGACTTGCTTAGGCTGAGGATCAATCATGGAATATAGATATGTGAAAACACTCCACTGTTTGTTTTTCTCAGCTCAGTACATTCATTGTTTCATTCTTTAAAACAGTAGTTGAATGAGTGCAGTGAATGGCTAGTTTGCACAGGTCCTGTGCCTATTATTTTGCCTGTACACAGTAGCTTTTCAGCTTACCACCTTTTTCTTCTGTTTACTGCTATGGCTTGCCTTTCTGCGTACACAAAAGAAAAGAGATGTTTGCAAAAGAAATGCTGGGAATGATACTACTTCTGTTTTTTATAGGCTATTATGCACCACGAGGGCCACATGGATGACGGCTTAAATTTATCTCGCTCTCAGCATGAAGAGTCACGTACAGCGCGAGTGATTCGCAGCACCGTCTTCCTTTTCAATAGGTTTATAAGGTGCGCTTTCCTCTCAGGTGGTGGTGGTTTCCTGTTTTATTTGCATTTCTTTATTGAATTTTGAAATAGAAAATTAAAAATATACTATGGTGATAGTAAAAACATTATTATAATAAATGTGACATGATAAATTCCATACAACTTGGTCAGTCAGTAGAACACATAAGAAAATGCTTAGATGATTTTATGTCTTTATTTTTCAAACAAGCTTTTAAGAAGATGAGAGTGCTTTACAAATTCTGTGTGTAACCTGCAATTGATAACTACTGGTCAGGATTATTTTATAACATACCCTTTGCTGGGCCTGTTTAATTCGGTTTTAAAAGAGGATAATTAAGCCTAGATATAGATATACTTGGTGAGTTTCAAGCTGTATTAAAAATGAAATGATTCTTATAATAACCAAATTTTTCCATCTAACATTTGAAACAATTGGATTTCTATAAACTAAGCCAAACTTGTGGTCAAAGTGTTTTCTAATACCATTATACCAATTTATACTCTGACCTGTGGTAGATATCATCTATCTTTTTAAACTTTGCCACTTTGATTAACAAAAATATATATATATATATCTTCTTGTCTTTTAAATTTCCATTTATTTGAGAATTGTGAGGATGTATATATTTTGTGTTTGTCAACCACATTTCTTCATTTATGTTTTCTTTTGTGACTTACCATATTTGCCCATATTTCTGTTAGGCTATTATGAGCGTCTATTATGTTAGAAATATTAATTTCCTGTCATTATATTTAAGTTCCAAATATTTTCTCTGAGTTATTGGTTTAGAAAAAAATTTTAAAGTACTTTATCCATAGAATTTAAATCAATAAATTATTTTGGCTTTATAGCACAAAAACACCT
This sequence comes from Cabassous unicinctus, assembly GCA_029593785.1. Lineage (NCBI taxonomy): Eukaryota > Metazoa > Chordata > Mammalia > Cingulata > Chlamyphoridae > Cabassous > Cabassous unicinctus. Next base: position 9,958 of record JAQZBX010101551.1, read on the forward strand.
TCTTCACCCAAGATTATATAAATATTCACCTATTGTTTCTGCTGCTTTTGTAAATCATCCCAGTGTGCGTGTGCATGTGCATCTGTGTGTTTGTGTACGTAACCAAGGAATGTGCATGCCACTCAGCTTCATCACATCTTCAGAATTCATCCCATTTCTCTGCCTCATCTAAACCCTGAACCTCATCACGTGGCGTGATGCTTAGAGATGGGGTCTGCATCAGATTTTTATATTGTATTTATTATTTGTCTTTTGTTACTTTTGAGTATTTTTTGTATTTATTATTTTTCATTCTGTATAGTACTCATTATTTTATAACAAATGAAATCTATTACATTTTAATGAAGTATAAAATTAGTGATGTCAAAAAGCACTACTTGGAAATGATAACTTTAGAATCAATTCAACTTAGCTTTTTTCCATATTGTTCTTTCTGCTAGTTCTTATTTACTACAACCAATGAGTTCCATGATGGGTGTTGAACAAGATAATTATTGATCTTTAGAAAATACCAATTTTCTATTAAATTATCTCTAGCAGTACTGAATGTGAACAGTAGTTGTTTTTTTTTTATTATTACAATATATCTTCTGTAGTGTTTTCAGTGCACTATAGAGATTCCATTTGGTAAACAATAGATACCTTACTACCAAAGAAATAAATGATTACTTTTATTTTGTCAAAAATATGGTATGTCAGTGTTTAGACTTAATATAGCAATGTTATAGCATAAGTTACATTTTATATGTTGACTCAGATACTAAAATTTATCTAAGTTAAACCATGGGCTGTAGTTAATAGGACAGTTATAAAAATGTGCTTTCATCAATTGTAACCAATATTCCACTCCACTGCAAAGTGTTAATAACAGGGTCGTATATGGGAATCCTGTATTTTATTTATGGCTGTTCTGTAAACCCACAACTTCTCTAATAAAGAAAAAAATTCATCTGGAATATCATTTGCTTTAGCATATTTGCTCTTTACTCCATTTTAGACTTGTGTATTTAAAAAAAGAGTGGTGTCTGTGTTTTGAAAAATTGATTTTAAAATTTAATGATTGCTTTTTTTGATTACATAGAAAATCAAATTTAGATTCTGTGACAAAAATACTGAATTATATATTTGCTGCTTCATTAAAGTCAATTTTTAAAATCAGTTTTTGACTGGGTTATAGATTATATTCATTCATTATAACTATCATGATAAAATAGAATGGCTGTATTAGCCCATGTGTAACTATAAAAAGATCATATGATTCTTGCTCTGATCTTTATTATTTCTTTACTTCTGCTT
>JAQZBX010101552.1:0-11252 GCA_029593785.1 Cabassous unicinctus
TGACGACTGCATTGCTGTGAGAAAAGCCAAGGGCAAACCAAATCCAAAGTAGTAAAGCCAATTCCTTTCTATATTTGACAGCCGCTGGTGCATCTCAATTCCTTTATTGAACCAGCGATATTCGAAGCAGTAAAGTGAGTAGAGAAGCGACATATGCAAGAGACTAACCAGCTGACCAACGAGATGGATGGGAAAGAGACTCACAAACATCCCCTGGATGAGGAAAAGAGCCTGCAGCAAAAGGTTGAAGAGCATGTCAGCAACTATTTTACTGACACTAGGGAAAGGATGAGGCTTCCTCCCCGATACCTCAAATGCCAGATCAGCTATATCTTGAAACCAAATGGCATTGACAACTTTGCTAAGCACAAACGGGGGAGCACCCAAAGAGCACTGAAAATTGACCTAAGGAAGAATTCCAGCCACGACCAAACATCTCCATGTAGTGATGGATCACCAATAATTTGTGCTGTTACTGACTGAAGCACAGGAATAAACACGCGAGAAAACAAGAGGAGACGGAACCAGAATACTCCACCATTCCAAGCACAGCACTGGAAAATTCTATTAACAATACGTGGTTCACTCTCCTGCTTCCGCTCAATGCTCTGGGCTCTCCGCTGGGCCAAGACACTACTTGCTCTTCTCCGACGCTGCTCTTCTCTCTTTTGCTGGATTCGAGCATCTAGCTTTGAGATGGTACAAATACCCCAGATGGAGTCTTTGATTCCCCTGCCAAGGTCTTGGAGAAAGATTTTGACACTGTCAGCCAATCTCTTCACCACCCAAACTATCAACTACACAGAGGACAGAGAAGCACCCCAAAATCTCTCATCGTGAAGAACCCGGCAGCTCTGCCGCCCGAGCTCCGGCCCCGGCCCGGCCCCTCACCCGCCGCGGGCCTGCTCCGCTGCTTGGCGCCCAGCCGCCCGCTCCCGCCGGGGCTCTCCCAGGGCCGGAAAACATTCCTTTTAAACCAATTACTCCCTCTTAAATAAGAAAAATAAATATTTCCTTTATTTATCTTTGCATTTGGATTTGTTTTTTATTATTTTTCTGAGGAAGAAGATTTTTATCTAAGTGTTATGAAATATACAGAAAACAGGTAAACCACTTTTAGCCATATAAAATATGTATCCATATTATAGAACTCTGAACAGTCATCTATAATCAAACACTGCTTAATCACTGATATATTAGTTGTTTATCTAATAATTGGCAGGTGCATGTATACTATCTCTAGAGCCCAATCTGTTCTCACTGGTTTATATAGGATTTCTTCACATACAGATTCTGAAAAGCAAGTAGTAACTGGTTAAATGTGTATTCTCTTAATTTTCCACCTAACTTTATCTCAGGCTATTACCTTAGTAATAAGGTTCATGTAGAAGAATATGAACCTTAGGAATATGACTGACCTAAGCTCATCAGTGCCCAAATCCTATTTGCCAGAAGAAGAATCAGACCAATCCTTTGGAATATTATCTAAAGAAAATAATTTATTTAAAGTGCCCCAAATATGTTACATTAATATATCAACAATGAATAAAAATAAATTAATTGGAAATTAGTAGAAACTTGGAAGTCTGGGAAATAGTTAAATAACTACTGATCAGAGTAGGGTCGTGTTTGGGGTGGAGAAGGGAAGAGGAGAAAAAGTTTAATGCTACATGAGGAAACAGAGTGTAATCTATGATTCTGCTGCGATCTTGTCACTGTTCTAAGCATTTTACATATATAAACATACTTAACTTACACATTTTTCTATATTTGATCTAGTTTATAAAAGTTAATTAAATATTTGTGAAATATAGAAAATTCAGAACAAGAAATTTAAGTATGGAGTTTCAAAATCATTTTGCATATTAAAAACAACTGATAAATGTTAGAAAGAGAATTACATAAAATATTACTATTTTCAAGTATGAAATATTTTGAATAAAGTAAATATTATCAGTAGCAATTTGAATATACTAATTTATTCTTAAAACACATGGTAGTATTTTATATGGCAAGGATTTAGAATAACTGAATCAGACATGTAATGCTGGTAATAGTATAAAATGGTATAGCCACTCTGGAGAATATTATCAATTTCTTACAAAGCAAAACATACATTTACCATACAACCCAGGAGTTGTAATCTTGGGGCATTTACACCAAAGAAATGAATATTTATGTTCACACAAAAACATATACGCAAATATTCACTGTAGCTTTATTTTTAGTATTCCAAAATTGAAAACAACTCAAATATCCTTCAACAGGTGAATGTTTAAACAGTCTGTGTTACATCTATACCATAGTATACTAGACAGCAATCAACAGGAATATTCTATTGATAGGCATCTCAAGGGTATTATGGGGAGTTAAAAAAGACAGTCTCAAAAGGTTACACATGGGGTGTGGTTGTGGCTCAAATGGTTGGGCGTCTGTCTCCCATATGGAGGGACCTGGGTTTGATCCCCGGGACTTCCAGGTAAAAATAAAAGAAAAATATAGAAGACACACGGATCGCCAGGCCCTGCAAGCAGATGAGCCCCCCATGCCCCATACATGGGTGCGCTGTCAGTCCCTGTTCATGGGTGTGCTGTCAGGCCCCGCGAATGGGGCCATGCACAGCCACGCAGCAAGATGATGATGTAACAAAAGGGTGACACAAGGGACAGCTAAGACGAGACGTGGCAAAAAAAACAGGAACTAAGGTGGCACAGGTGGCAGAATACCTCTCTTCCACATCAGAGGTTCCCAAGATTGAATCCTGGTGAAGATAGGAGAAGGAAAAGAAGAGAGGGCAGGAAACAGACACAGAGACTTGCCAAGCAAATGAATGCAGAAATGGGGTGGGGGGGGGGATAAAAATGGATAAAGTAAATTAATTAATTAATTAAATCTTAAAAAAAAAAAAGGTTACATATGACTTCTGAAAAAAGCTGAAGAAAGAAAATCAACAACTTTTCTTTGACCCATCAGAAAACTGTGGTCACTGGAAGAGCTGACACCCTGAAATCTAGAGAGAGAAGCAAATCCAGGAGCCAAGTCAAGATATGCTTATTAGGACAGAAGCTGCTGAAGCTCTGAACTGGTAGGACCACTTAAATGGTAATTGTGATGAATTGCTAAAGGAGTGTGGACTAGTGTGAAAGTGAGACTCTTCTGGGGGTTGCAGTTTTAGGGGAAACCCTATACATACCACTTTTGCTGGTTCTCTGGGAATCCTACCAGGTTCTCATGATAAAGAACCAAGAAAGATTGCCTATTGGTTCTGGCAAGAGAAGGGAAAAGCAACCATTGTGAAAAATTCCCCCAGCTTTCCCCTTAACAAAGGCCAACTCTCCAGGGGAAATGACGTTACCAGGTCATTATCACAGTGGGATTTACCACACTATAGCCCCCTCTAGTCTTCCTTTCTCAACCAAGGTGGGTAAAAAAGCCAAGACTTGCTGAGATTTAATCATTAGATTGTAGAGCACTTCACCTCCCCCACACTTTATCATCACATCAACAAGGGCTTCAGTATATTAGCAGTGGATTGAAGCTGTAAGAGCCACAGACTCAAAGAAGGAGAAATTAGGTAAGCCCAAAGAAAAGAGTGAGGACAAAATCAAGAACAGTAGAGGAATTTGAAACCGCCAGCACCTACAACCATAGCAAACATTAAATACAGCCGAACTCCTAGCCAGATTAGCATAAAATCTCACATGAAACACCTATTTACTTTGATTTCTATTATCCAATAAATCATGTCTAGCTTCCAACGAAAAATTACAAGGTGTGTTAAAAGTCAAAGAAAAATTAGTCTGAAGAAGCAAAGCAACATTAAAACCAGACTCAGATATGACATAGAATTATTAGAGAACTTAAAATAACTGATTAATATGTCAAAGGTTGCATATTGCGTGATATAACATTCTTGAGATAAAATTATAGAGATAGAAAACTGAGTAGTGGTTGACGGGGTTAAGGGTGATGGTGGGTGGGTGTGGCTATAAACAAAAAACAAGGGAGTTTGTGGATAGAGCTGTTTGTACCTTGACTGTGGTAAGAAATTGCATAGTGCTAATACACAAACACTCACACACAAACATGCAAATGAGTACATGTGAAACTGGTAAAATATAAATAAAATCTGTAGGCTGTACAAATATTTTTCTTGTTGTGATATTTTACTATAGTTATGCAAATGTTACCTTTATGGAAAACTGGGTGAAATATACACGGGACCTCCCTGTACATATATTGTAACTTCATGTGAATCTATAAATATTACAAAATAAAAAAGATTTTTAAAAGTTAAAGAAAAATATATGTCAAATAAAAATTTCAGAACAGGGAATTTAAGCTCTGTGTTTCAAGGTAACTTTTATATTAAAATCAACCAGTAAATACTAGCAAGAGGGTAAAATAAAATATTGGTTTTCAATTGTGAAATACATTGAATAAGCCAAATAGTACTAGGTTCAACTGTGAAATACATGAATTTGTTTTTAACACAATGTTCCAAAGAAACAGAAGTTTTCAACAAAACAAAACAAAGCAACAACAAACAAAAACAAAAAAAACTTTTTTCTTCTAACTTAATTTTGGAGTGTATTTTTGAAAGTTATTTGCTGGTATAATCTTAAAAAAGTAATGGAGCCATACTATAAATATTCTTTTTAGGAGAAACAAAGAAGGTATTGACTACCCTAGATTATTTCCTCCCAGACATGCTGTTGATTGTGCTGTAAAAAGGCAACAATCCCCAGTTTGGATTTGTCCAAACTCTGACCTATGGTCTCAATATGTGGATATTTTTCTGCTTGTTAAGCTAGCAATAATGAGGTGACTTATAACATCTTATTGTATATTTGACATTTTATAGTTGACTGTGTTTCAAAGCAAAAGTATTCTGAAATTTACAAAGTATAAAAAATGTAACACAAATTTACCAAAATGCCGATAAGCTTCATATTCGTAATTTTGTTGATAGACATAAACAGAAATGAGTGTGGAGTATGGCAGGAGGTGAGGCATTTACATTTTTAAAAATAAAATAAATTAAAATTTAAAAATTTTAGTGCAGAAAAAAAAAATATTTCCCCAAATTCAGTAACATTAAGATAATGATGATTCTACATCAAACCTACTCTTGCCTTCAGGAATGTAGATTGCTACAAACAGGGTGGGACTAAGAAAGGGTAAAGCAAAGATAAAATTGACAAATTTGAAAACATAAGATAAGGATAAATTAGTGAAGATTTAAGAGTCATTCCTTGCAAAACTACAAAATGATGTGTACATTACAAAGTACTAGGAAAATGCTGTAAAATTAGTAAAAAATAGGAAGCTATATTAATGAAGCAAATATTTTTTCAGTTTAGTAAAACAAAATATGATATAATGCATGACTAATATTAGCCATCATTTTTATCTTGATTATGAATAATAATGCTGATACTTAGAATGATTTACACATATCAGCACAAATAATTAAAATGGTCTGATAGGCAGGATTACAATACTGCTTTTATATATAGGAAAATAGACTCAGACAGGTTAAGTAAGCAATAAGTGTCATAAACATTTGAGAAGCTCATACTATCACCTGAATCAAGGTCTATGATGTATCAGATTCTATGTTCTTTACAAATGTAAATTTGTACATGTAAATTAATTTTGCCTTATTTAGTCCTGCAGGTACATCTATTGCTTTCCTTCCTCTTAATCTTAGTTTTCCAGCAACAATACAATGAAAGCATTCCCTTTTATGCTCCTAGATATTTGAAAGGTTTCCAAATTTTGTTAAATAATATTCTTCTTTTCTCTTCCTGATATTCTCATAAGGCAGACAAGAATATAATTGTCAGTCAGATATAATTTGAAACTAGTAAAATTTTGAATATTGTAGTTATTATAATTATGTTGAATGCTTCTCTTTCTACTACAATATTACCAACTACCCATGGTAAAGAAGGTTTTATTTATTTTTTATCCTTAGCCGAACATATTTCTTGGCATATAGAATAGTCCAAAGGTTGAATCAATTAATAGATGTGATGCAAAGTCACTGCAAATCCATAGTTTTACTTAAAAGGCTTTTATCTTTACAGCTGGGTAGAATTAATCAATGTAACAGTATGCCAATCATTTATTTGCAGGGCATCATGTACAATCCTATGTAATTAAGTAATAAGGTAAATGTCTTGCAATTTTTCAATTGAAAAATGCTCTACAATTGAGCTGTTTTTGTGAATGCCATATATTTTCTTATTTCATTACATAATATCTGTGGAGAAAAGGGACTGTACCTATTTTACTGTGTGCCTTGGTTTTGTAAGATAAAGTAGGACAGGATAGTAATATTCTCTATTCTAAAGACAGAGTAATCTTGAGTAAATGGATCCTGATTTAACAAAATGGACTCAAATTTTGTATGTGACCTCAAACAACACTGTACATTCTTATATGAGATCATTTTTACAAAAAAAAAAAAAAATCAGCAAGAAAAGAAAAATAAATGACCTACTTTTTGCTATGAATGCTTGTCTGGGTGGGGGGGTGCGTATAAAAGCTAGTCATATGACAATCTTGAAAACTTTTACCACAAATTCATGTTCTCTGGGTCCAATTCATCTTCATCTTCTTCAGCTTATTTTTTAATTAAAATAACATGCATAAAAGTCTTTTATTAGTAACATTTTCTAATTTAGTGACTTCAACAAAGTGGAGAGGAAATTAGTATTTTTCATTGGTCCATAGTTCTCCTAAAACAGTATGTAGATTTTGATTTCTACATCTGGTCAAGAAGAAGTAATAAAAACTAGATTTATGCTATTCCCTGAAAGAACAAAAACAGACAACATACATGAAACAGTAATTTCAATCATTGGACATCAAGCAATAAAAGAAGGGAAACAAATAAAGTAACTCCTGTAATTTCCACAAGTTGCAACCACGATAAAGTTTCTAGGCCTTGGCACAAAAAGAGGGAAACCAAATAGAACCTGGAAGTCATCTTGAGTTGAGAATATAGAACTAAGTGTCTGGAGAGACAAACATGGCTAGAGTGTGCAGGACAAAAAAATAGAAGAAACAACAACACAGAGAATTTCAAAGATCTGCAGAGTTTCCCCCTTGAATATTCAGCTGGGGCGTGCATGTGAGGATATTTTCATAATTTGGGGAAAGAAATATCCAAAAGGGTTAGAGTTAACAGTGCTCAAGGCTCACACATGGTTACAAGTAGTGCCTGTTCTCATTAAACAGATTGAAAAATCTCATGGTTAATGGGCTCTTGTGAATACTAAAGAGAAGAGCCTTGCCTCCGTAGGGTGGGGGACAGAATGTTTTGCAGCATTTCTCTTGTTCTGACTTACGATATTTGAAACCTAGGCTCAAACTGATAAAACTATCCCCAAGCAACTTAACTGCCCCCCAAAACTAAGCTCGATATAAACACATACAAGTAAATAAATAGATTAACTATCATATATTTTTGCATATATTATTACCTATTTTATAGACTATAGATGATAGATTATAGATTATGATATAGATTATATATCATGTATTATGTATTATATATATTCTGCTTTGAACAATATATACTATATATTATATATCCAGTATCCAATAATACAAAAATCACTTGTTTATTATCTAATAAAAATAATGAAATTTCTCAATTTTGGGTTTTCTATTTACATTTCTGCTACTTCTCTTACTATCCTTTACCCATTTTTCTATAGGGCTTGCTGGGCTTTTTCTTCTTAATTTGAATTTCATTGTATATTGAAGACATTAGCTCTTAAAAATGAGATTTCAAAGAAACAAGAAAATATTATCCACAAAGAGGTGAAAATTTAACCAACTGAAATAAAGAACACAGATATTAGAATAAGCAGACAGAGACTTTAAAAACAGATATTATAACTGTGTACCTTAACTTAAAAAGTTCAGTAAAGACATGGAAGATAAAAAAATATATAAAGAGCCAAAGAGAACTTTTAGAGATTAAAACTGTGTGGCGATAAATTTACTGGATGGGATTAATGGCAGTTTACACAAGTGGCATAAAGAAATAAAGACCATATGGTTCATTATAAATGAAAATACTTGTAATGTTTTGTACAAAACTCTACTTTTTACTTCTTACTCATCTAAAATGCAAATCCATAAAAAAGTAATTATAAATCGATGATTTAGATATACAATTATAAAGATATAATTTGTAACAAGTTCAACAGAAAGGTAAGGGGATGAAGGGGTGTAGAAACAGTATTTCTGTATTCTACTGAAATTAATTTGGTATAAAATCAAATGGAATGTTATAGATTTAGGATACTAAAATTAAGCCCCAGGGTAATCACAAAGAAAAATATATACAGAAGGAAATGAAAAGGAATTTAAATGGCATACTACAAAAAAAAAATCAAATAAATATGAAAATAGGCATTAGTGGAAGAATTAAGGGTCAAAAGGGCATACAATTTACAAAGGCCAAATAGAAAAAATGGTGTAAGAAAGCCTTGCATTGTCAGTAGTTACTTTAAATGTTAATGAATTAAACTCTTCAGTCAAAAGGTATATACTGACAGATTACATAAGAAAGCTGACCCAACTATGTGCTGTTTACAAATGACTCAACTTAAATTAAAAGACACAAGTAGGTTGAAAAAGAAAGAATGAAAAACATATTACATGCAATAAGTAACCCAAAGACAGAATGGGCAGCTACACTAATAACAGATAAAATTGAATTTCAGTCAAAAACTGTTACATGGAGGAAAAAAGGACATTATGTACTTAAAATGGCATCAATTCAACAAGAATAAAAAATAATTACAAATACATATGAACCTAACAGCAAAGCCCCAAAATATAGGAAGCAAATATTGACAGATTTGAAGGGAAAACTATAAATTTATACATTAATAGTAGGAGACTTCAATACAACACTTTCAATGGTAGCTAGAACACCTAGACAGAAGATCAATAATGTACTAGAGAACTTGAACAATACTCTAAACTAACTAGAACAATTAGAATCAGAAATGAGAAATAAGTAGGCTAATTAGGAAATGAAGCTATAAATATTTAATCCTCTCCTTTCCTTCTCTGAGCCTCTTTAAAAACATTAAATGCTAACAGGAGTAATATACTAATGTATTTTTGGTTGGTAACATATATAGATGTAATTTGTATAACAATAATACTGAAGATATAACAATTATAAATACATATGAACCTAAGAACAGAGATCCAAAATATATGAAGAAAAAAGTGAAAGAAATAAAGATAGAAATAAACAATTCAAAAATAATAATTGGGGAAGCAAGTGTGGCTCAAGCAGTTGGGCTCCTGCCTCTCTCATGGGAGGTCCCAGATTTGGTTCTCAGTGTCTCCTAAAGAAGATGAACTGATGCAATGAGCCAACATAATGACCTGACTCAATGAGTTGATGCAACAAACTGACAAAAGAACAGACACAATGAGCAGACACAACAAGCAGGAAGTGGATGTGGTTCAAGTGGCTGGGCACCCACCTCCCTCATGGGAAGTCCCAGGTTAGGTTCCTGGGGCCTCCTAAAGAAGATGAGCAGACAACAAGTGACACAATGAGCAGACACAACAAGCTGACAAAAAGAGCAGACACAGCAAGCAGACAATGAGCAGACACGGAGAGTAGACATTAAGCAGACAAGGGAGCAAACTCAGGGAGGAAGAATAACAGTGGGATGCAATAATATTACAGTACTGTGTTAATGATGGGTTGTATGGAAAAGTGTGCCAAATGTACACTACGGACCATGGTTGGTGGTCATAGTCTGATGATATTATCTCATAATCTGTAACAAATATTCCACCAGTGTGGTGTGTTGGTAAAGGTTTGTTGTATGGGAATTCTACACATATACATGCTTGTTTTGTAACTTGACAGCCTTTGTAAGAAAAATATATTTTAAAAAATAATAGGGTAAGTTAAAGGAAAAAAACACCAAATATAAGATATGGACTACAGTTAATAGTAATATTTTGATGATGTTCTTGCATAGTTTGTAACAAATGTTTCACAACAATGCAAGGAGTTGCTGGAAGAGTGTTATATGCTACCCCTGTATGATGTTATGCATGTTTATTTTGTAAGTTCACAACTTTTATTACACAATTATTATTCATGAATGTTCATGTTTGAATGGTATACATCAATAAAAAATTATGTTCAAAAATTTTTGGAAACTTCAAAACACCACTTTCAATTCTGGGTTGAATAATTAGGCAGAAAATCAATCAATAAATAAGGAGACATGAACAACACTAAAAAACCAACTCTCTAAGAGATATCTGTAGAACACTCCACCCCAAAACAGAATATCTATTCATCTAAGGTACATGGAACAATCTGAAGGATAAACCGTGTGCTAGGCCATAAAATAAACCTTAATACATTTAAAAGGGTAGAATAAACAAGGCATGTTCTGGCCACAATGGAATAAAATTAGAAATCTATAACAGAAAAAAAAATTGGTACACTCTCCAACATGCATAAATTAACAACAAATTCCTAAATAGCCAATGGATCGTAGAAGCAAGCACAAGGGAAATTAAAAAGTTAATGTAGGAATGCAAGAACCTAAATAGGTAAAACAATTTTTAAAAAGGAGAACAAAGCTGAAGGACTCAATTTCCCAATATCAAACTCACTACAAAACTACAATAATCAAGAGAATGTGGTACTGGTATAAGGTTAGACATACAGGTCAATGAAAATAGACTCAAGAGTAAAGAAATAAACTCATGTATCAATTGATTTCCAACACTGTGCCAAGACCATTCAGTGAGGAAACAATTGAGTTTTCAACACATGATGCTGGAACTGTTAGATAGCAACTTAAAAGTAATGAAGTTGGATCCCTTTTCTCACAACATATACAAACATTAATTCAAAATGGGTCAAAGGCCTAAATATAAGAACTCAACTATTAAAGCCCTTAGAAAAAAACACAGGTGTAAATCTTCATGGCCTTTAATTTTGCAAGGGCCAAAGCACAAGAGTCAAAAGAAAAAATAGATACATTGAATTTCATCAAAATTAAAAACATTTGTGTTGCAAATGATAACATCACAAAAGTGAAAAGACAGCCCAGACAATGGTAGAAAATATTTGTAAAACATATATCTAATAAGGGTCTTGTATCTAGAATATATAAAGAACTCCTATAACTTGATAATTAAAAAAACACAAATAACCAAATTTAAATGGGCTAAGA
>JAQZBX010101553.1:0-11253 GCA_029593785.1 Cabassous unicinctus
AAAATTGTCTCATGTCGACTAAAAGATGTTTCTCTCCTGGTTGTTCCTCCCAAGACTATCCTTTTCCCATTAATGGAATGGATGTCCTCTGTCAGCAGGTAACTTCATGGAAAAAGAGTGAGGCTTTTAGTCTATTGGTAGGCTAGGCCCAAACCAATTCACTTGATCTAGGTTCCAATTCCAAGATAGATGACATGCAACTTTTCTTGATTTGAACTTTATATATTCCCCGTAACATCATTAGGAACTGCACTTATCTCTATGTGTTTGTGTGATATGTGAGTGCAAACACAAATTAAAAAGAGGAACAGCTTCATAATTCTTTTTGGACATAAGGGAGAAGACTTCCTCCTCCTTCACAACTCTTTTGGGATTTACATTAGAAAACCCAATATTTTAAGTCTTGTTCTCTCACTTTTTGAAATATATATATACAAATTTGAAATATATATAAATGTCTAAGTCTCTTGCAAATATTACCACACAAAAAGGTCTCTTCAACGAAGGAATACATTTGATTGAAATTTAATTAAAGAAAATATCTCCATTTTAACTGGTAAGTGTTGTGCAAACTCAGTAGGATGGGGTGAGGAATGTTATTGGTTCCAAATTTTAACCTGCCTCTGGCTCTGAAATTATGAGAAATGGGTATGTAATGGGTTGTATCTGCTTAGCCACATAAAAAGCATGAGTTCTGTCTGCTTTTGCAATTTCTTTGTAGATTGCTTATGATGTATCACCTTCTCATTTAATGGCTATTCAATAATAAAATTGTTTTTCTTCCTCTTCTGTCTTGGTGGAGAAGTTTTCTGGTTTGGCAGATTATTTTGTTTTTATTTTCTATTTCACCATCAATTACAGGCACCTTTTAGCTGAGATATTGCAAACTAAGCTGCAAGGCAACAAAGGTATTTATTTTGGATATTAGAATTGCAATTTGGGGAGCACAGATTCAGGGAGAACCCCAAATTGTGTCTCAACATGGCACTTCCAGGCAAGGATTTGTAAAGAAATAGAAAAAGATAGATAAGTTGTATGTGATTGGGGGATTTTTGGAGTATTTCTATTGTCCTTCAGGTTAGGTAATTTAGTGAGTTCTTTATCTTTTCATGGTTTCCAGATGTCATTAGGGTTTTGAGGAACATTGTTGTTTGAATTTTTGCATACTTTGGCAGTATGTTATATCTGGCTGAGATTTGCAAAAGGGTACCCTCCAGAATGACCTCCTGACACCATTTCAAGTCTTTTAGCTATAGCAACTCTATTTTGTTCTATTTCTTTTTACATTTCCCCCTTTTCATCAAGATGTTTCTCCAAAAGCATTGTTGACTAACATTTGTTATTATTCCTTCAGCACTAGGGACAATCATCCCTGAGAGTCATAGCCCATGTAGGAGGAGAGTAGTGAGTTTATTTTCAGAGTTTTTCTTAGAAAGGACACATTTTCAGCAACAAGGATGCATTCATGGCATGACTCAGGCATTAATTATGATTATAATTAGGCTTAGTTTCATCATTACAGAAATAAGTTTCATAAAAGCAAGCTTCAATATCAAGGTTTTGACACAATAGCATTGAAGCAGGCTAGTAAAGTAGGGAATCAATATATGCATCTGGAACCTGGCAAGAAGCCCACTTGGATATCAATAGCCCCAAGATGGCTGCTGGAAAACCATCATGAATGTGATTTCCTCCAGAATCAAGGAGAAGCCACGGATATCTCCGGGGACATTATCATTGGGCCTTTCTGGGGGATTGATAGGTAGGGTAATCAATCAAAACAGCAAACAGCTGGGACTCCACCCATGCCATTAGCAATGGGGTAGAATAATTAATGGTTCAAACACAGATACAAAGGTTGAATCTCTCACTTGCCTTTGGAACCCTGTTCTGGCCTTCTTTGCCCCTGCCTATATCAATATGCAAATAAAACCTGGGCATTTATAATCTATAATGGGAAATTTTAGCCTGTAAATTGGTCCTCTTTATCACTCTTCAGCCCCATCCCTTCTACCTGGGACCTATGATCTGTTATTTTCTCCCATTTCTCTTCTCACCATTCCTTAATCAGTTACTGGCTTAACTAATCTGATATGCCCTTGGAATTCATTTCTACAGCATAGGCAAGAACCTAGACAAAATCTGGTAACAGCATGACATAGGAAGGGATGGTGGGTATAATTCTGATGAAACAATGAGTAAGAGATACTTTAGTGACAATAAAAAAGGATTAGCAAAAAAAAAAGAAAAGATTAGCAAGTCTTGAAATATGCTTTGAATCCAGGTTTTCCAAGTTCTAAGATTTAACCAACTAAGTATTAAGTAACTGTGTTCACAAGTTTATGTAATATTTAAATTTTCTCTTTCATATTTTTAATGTTTTCCAGGTTTGAATGCTTATGGATGTGGTTAATAATTGGGGCCCTTCTGGGGAGTCTAAATTAGCACAGATCCAGCAATTTGATAGATTTTCTACATGATCAGTCCATTGTCTTGCTGGGAAAAAAAGATGATGAGTTATAAGGGCCTGGGAAGAGAGTATGGGTAAGAAAGAAAATTTTAAAAATGGTTAGGATTTATTATTCATTGTTGGAGGGACAAAGATGGTCTGAGGTGAAGGTGGGATTAAAAATGTGAATGACAGCTAATAAGACAATAATGAATATTATTGAGTTTATTTCATCTGATGAAAATCAAGTCTTGTCCTGGTTCTTGTGTTAGCTCACATCATCAGATGCCATTCACTTCTGGGTGACTTAAGCCTAAGATTACCAGTATTAACTGTGCAGACCTCGTATGGAGTCTTGGGATAGTGTCTATGTCAGATGCTCTCTGATTCTGATCCTTGGTCATTTTGAGCTTAAGATGTCCAGTAACTATGGATTTCCAGGCAGGGTAGGAAGTTTCTTTAAAGAAAAATGTGAATCCAAGAATCAATGCTTTCTAATTTAGCTGCACACAATTAAGTTAGAAGTGCCTAGTAGGGTCCTTTCTAGTCAGGTTGAGTGTACCTTTGTGGAGATATCTTTTCCTGTATACAAATTACCAGATTGAACATTGCAGTTTTGGATATCTTTCTGTCCCAAGAGTATACTGTAAAAGGGTTGCTCTACCAGGGTTTCATTTATCTTTAATATTTTGATTGTTCCAGACAATAAGTTAGCATATTTTCTTTTATGAGGCAGGGCTCATATATTCTATAATTTCCTTAGGTTTCTGTGTTATCATTTCAAATGAAGATAACTCATGTTTCTATAATAAATATAGTTAGAACTAATATTTTTATGATATATTTCATCATTTGTAACAAATGTTCCACAATAATGCAAGGTCCTGGTGGTGGGGTGATGTATGGGAGCCTGTATATTATGTAGCAAATTTTTAATTAATAAATGAAGAAAAGAAACTGATAGGCTAATATAATAATATTAGTAATACAAATAATTAATAATACTACTAATAAAGAAGGCAGTTTCATGAATTTCTTAACGCACTGAAAGAAAACAACTGCCAGCCAAGAATTTTTTATCCTGCAAGACTCTCTTTCAGAAAGAGGGAAAGAATAGGATATCTTCAGATAAACAAAAGATAAAGGAGTTCCTTACCACTAGACTTCCCTACAAACAGTGCTAAAGGGTATTCTTAAGACTTAAAGTAAAGGACACTAGACAGTGGTATGTTCCTTACTTCCTAGAGGTGGTAAAATGCAAATGCATAAATAGTAATGATAAATTATTGTTTTTTATGTACAATGTACAAAGGCTTAAGCAATAACAAGCACAAAAAATTGTGGGGTGACAGAATGGTGTAGGAAAAGTATATGTGCATGCTATTGAAGTTAAGTTGGTATTGAGCCAAGTACGATTATTATATATTTAGGATGTTGAATTTTAAACCCATATTAACAACAATGAAAATATATGTAGATAAAAATGAGAAGTTGTGCAATATGGTACAACACAAGAAAGCAAATCAATATAAAAGTAGGCTTTAATGGAAGTGAGAGACAAAAAAGTTATTACAGTTAAAGTCTAAAAAGAAAAATGGCAAAGGAAAGTTCCATATTACCAATAGAGACTTTAAATGTAAATGGATTAAACTCTCCAGTCAAAAAGCAGAGTCTGGCAGAATGCATACAAAACCATGACACAACTCTACATTGTCTATAAGAGATTCAACTTAAATTCAAAGATACATGTAGGTTGAGGGTG
Source organism: Cabassous unicinctus (assembly GCA_029593785.1). Lineage (NCBI taxonomy): Eukaryota > Metazoa > Chordata > Mammalia > Cingulata > Chlamyphoridae > Cabassous > Cabassous unicinctus. Next base: position 4,212 of record JAQZBX010101553.1, read on the forward strand.
AATGGATGTAAAAATATACCATGCAAGTCTTATCCAAAAGAGAGCTGGGGGAGTTATGCTAATATCAGCTAAAATAGATTTCAAGTAAAAAGCAGTTATAAGGGAAAAATATGGTCAATTTATATTTATAAAGGGGACAATTCAACAGGAATATGTAACAATTAAAAATATATAGGCAACTAACGGCATAGCCCCAAAATATATGAATCAAATACTGACAGTTTTGAAGGGAGACATTGGTGATTTCACATTTGTAGTAGGAGAATTTAGGGCACCATTTTCAATAATTGATGGAACATATAATCTGATCAGTAAGGAAGTAAATGGATTGAATGATACACTAATCCAACTAGAGCTAACAGACTTATATAGAACACTGAACTCAACAGAAAACAGAATACACATTCTTTTCAAGTGCACGTGCATCATTTTTCAGGATAGAACATATGTTGAGTCATAAAACAAATCTTAATAAATTCAAAAGTATTGAATCCAGACAATGTATATTCTTCAACCAGAACAAGATGAAGCTAGAAATCATTAAAAGAGGGGGAAATGTAAACTTCACAAAGGTGTAGAAATTAAACAACATACTCTTAAACAACTAATGCGTTAAAGAGAAAATCAGAAGTGAAATTAGGAAATACTTTTAGGTGAATGAAAATGAAAATACAGAATACCAAAACCTATGAGAGTTAGCAAAGGCAGTGCTAAGAGAGAAACTTATAGCTATAAAAACTTACATTAAAAAGGAAGAAAGGCTTCAAATCAGAAACCTAAACTCAAAACTAGAAGAACTAGCTAAAGAGGAGAAAACTAAACCAAAAGTGAGTGAAGGAAGGGAATAACAAAGATCATAATGGAGATATATTAAATAGGAAACAAACAAACAAGCCAAAAAAACAATAGAATCAACAAAACCAAAACGTTGATTCTTTGAAAAGATCAATAAAATGGACTTTGGTTAGTTTGACTCACCGATAAAGAAAGAGATGATACAAATAATGAAAATCTGAAATGGAAAGGGGGCATTACTATCAACCCCACTAAATAAAAGTGGTTATAACAGAATACAAAGAACAACTATATGCCAATAAATTAGATAACCTATGTGAATTGGACAAATTCTTAAAAACACACAAACTACCTATATTGACTCAAGAAGAAAAAGAAGATCTAAAGAAACCAATTACTAGGAATGAGATTGAATCAGTAATAAAAAAAATCTCCCAGCAAATAAAAGCCTAGGACCACATGGCTTCACATGGGATTTCTGCCAAACATTCCAAGAAGAATTCATTCCAATTCTGCTCAAACTCTTCCAAAAACCTTGAAGAAGAGGGAACATTTCCTAACTCATTCTATAAGAACATCACCCTCATAGCAACACCCCCCCCAAAAAAAAGATACCACAAGAAAATAGAACTATAGACCTATATCTCTTATAAACATGGATACAAACATCCTCAACAAAATACTAGCAAACCAAATCCAAGAGTATATTAAAACTAAACACCTTCATCAAATGAGATTAGTCCCTGATATTCAAGGTTGGTTCAACATGAGAAAAATCAATATAATACAACACATTAACAGAATGGATGGGGGAGAAAACCATGATCATGTCAATTGAGGCACAAAAGGCATTTGACAAAATACATTCCCCTTGTTTGGTAAAAACACTTACAACACTATGGATAGAAAAGTTCTTCATCATGATAAAGAGCACATATGAAAAACCCACAGCTAACATCATAATTAATGGTGGACGACTGAACATTTTCCCTCTAAGATCAGGAAGAAGACAAGGAGGCCCACTGAGACACTTTGAAGTTCTTTTATGAATTCCAAAGAGGAAAAATTATGTTCTTGAGCTAATGCATTCCTGTGGGTTTTGGACACTTTAGATTGTACTACATCAGTGAGGTGTGTCTCAGGCTGGGTTTCCACCCTCTTACCAGAGCTTTAGATAAATGGAGACAGAGAAAGACAGAGAAAGGAAGCTGACATTTTTCACTCTACCATGAGAGAGTTGGAGGATTACTACCAATGAAAGCCTATTCATTAATTCACTAAGAGCCTGCACCCAGGGAGAAGCTCAAGGCTGAAGAAAGGAGCCATATGACTGATAGCCCACAACTAAACTTCGGAAGAAAAAAGAACAGCTGAGACTGAGGAAGTACACTTGGAAAGAGACAATCTCTTTGACTGGTGGCTCACAACTAAGCTCCAGGACACAGTAGATTCTGGAGTCCCAGGAAGGGACAGCAGCAGAGATCAACTGCCATCTTCACCATGTGGCAGGACACCAGGATCACCAGTAGTTGATTTTGTTGAAGAATGCATCTCTAATGATGCTTAGATTTGATCATTTCATGGCATCAGAACTGCAAGCTTGAACCGTACAACCAATGTCACTGCTGTTATTCATCATTGTACTGAAAGCTCTTGCCAGAGAAATTAGGCAGGATAAACAAATAAAAGACATTGAATTTGGAAAGTAAGGAACAAAACCTTCCTTCTTTGCAAAGGATATGATCATATGTACAGAAAATCCTAAAAGTTACACAATAAGCTTCCAGGGTGAAAAAATGAATTCAACAAAGTTGTGTACAAGATCAACACCAAAAAATCAGTAGTGTTTCTATACACAAGCAATAAACAATCAGAAGAAGAAATCAAGAAGTGAATTCCATTCACAGTAGAAACCAAAAGAATCAAATATCAGGAACAAGTCTCACCAAGGTTGTAAAGAAATTTTCCACAGAAAACTACAGGACATTGCTAAAAGAAATGAAAGAAGATCTAAATAAATGAGAGGATATTCTGTGCTCAAGGATTGGAAGACTAAATATCATTAAGCTATCAATACTACCCAAAGAAATTTGTATATTCAATGCAATCCCAATCAAAACTCCAACAACCATCTTTGCAGAAAGAGAAAACCAATCATTAAGTTTATATGAAATGCTATGGTACAGAAAATAGCAAAAGGCATCATGAAAAAAAAGAATGAAGTTGTGTGACTCATAGTTCATGATATTATAACTTATTACAAAGCCACAATAATCAAAACAGCATGGAATTGGCACAAGGACAGGGATATATAGCAATGGAATCAAATTGAGAGCTCAGAAATCAGCCATCATATTTTGACCAACTGATTTTGACAAGGTAGAAAATCCGACTCAAATGGGAAAGAATAGTCTCTTTAACAAATTGTGTTGGGAAAACTGGATATCCATTTGCAAAAAAAAAACAGAAGTGCCCCTAAGACACACCATATATAAAAATCAACTCAAAATGCATCACAGACCTTAATGTAAAAGCTAAAACTATCAAACCCCTAGAAGGTAGTGTAGTGAAGCAACTTCAAGACCTTGTGCTAAGCAATTTTTTCATAGATATACCAAAGCACAAGAAACAAAAGAAAAAATAGATAAATGGGACATTATAAAAATTAAAAACTTTTTATTCTCAAAGGATTTTATCATGAAAGGGAAATGATAACCTACACAATAGGGGAAAATATTTTGAAAGCATATATGTGATAAAGGGTTACTTTCCAGACTATATAAAGAAATCCTTCCATTTAACAGGAAAAGAGAAGAAACACAATTTAAAAAATAAGCTAAATATTTGAACAAGGCATGCAAATAGCCAGAAAGTACATGAAAAGATGCTCAACATCATGAGCCATCAAGGAAATGTAAATAAATACCACAATGAGATAATATTCACACCAATTAGAATGGCTGTTATAAAACAACAACAACAACAAGTGTTTAAGAGGATGTGGAGAAACAGGAACTCTCCTTCATTGCTGGTTACTTTTTAAAATGGTGTAGCCATTGTCAAATACAGTCTAGCAAGTCCTCATAAAGCTATAGATAGAACTATTATGTGACCTGGCAATCCCACTACTAGATATATACCAAAAAGAATTGAAATCAAGGACTCAAACATACATTTACACATGATGCTCATAGTGAGCATTACCAAAATATGGAAGCAGCTCAAGTGCTCATTATCTGATGGACTGATAAATAAAATATGATATAAGCATACAATGTAATGCTATTCAACGTTAAAATGAAATTAAATTATGATACAAGTGACAACATGGATGACCCTGGTATTTATAAGTTTTGGTGAAATAAGCCAGGCAAAATGGGACAAATATTGTATTATATCACTGATTTGGACCTGTTAGAATAAGTATACTCATAGTCAGGATAAAGAATATATATTACCAGTGGATAGGGTGAGGATATGGAAATGTAAGTTAAGGTTTAAAATGTGCAATGTTCCTATTTGGAATAATGGAAATATATTGGTAATTGATGGTGGTGATGGTAACACAACATGGTGAACAGAATTAACATCACTGAAATATATATCTAAATATGCTTAAAAAGGGAAATGTAAGATGATGTATATGTTAACAGAATAATTTTTTAAAAATACCGTGGACCTGCACTACACAAACAGCAAACCTTGAGGTAATCCATGGACTTTAATTAATAGTACAATTATAAAAATTTGACATCATCAGTTATAAGAAATGTTCCACACCAATGCAAATTGCTGTTGTTGGAGTGGTGTATGGGAATTCTGTATTTTATGCATGATTGTTCTGTAAATCTGAAAATTCTCAAATAATTCTTTTAAAAGCACATTCCGAAATAAGATTAGAAGTCTTTAGCTCTAGAAAATGATGTTAGGTTAGCCTGTTCCAACAATGCTAATGTTATGGCAAAAAGGTACAAACCAAGAGGGAAGATTAGAAGTAATAACATGTAAAGTTGCCAGAATGAATGGATGAAGGATGCCACAGTGGCAGGTCTGAGCAGTTATCCAGAGGGAAATCTGGGATTCAAAGGCATGGGATCTCTGAGAGAGTGCATAAGAGTAAGTATTGAAGGACGAAATTTCAATTGAAGATGAGTCTGGAAAAGCAATACCATTAATAACGATAAAAAAGAAAGTAATCAGGGCTCTTGATGACACACAGGAAGAGATTCCTGCACAAAAGGAGACAGTAATGAAAGAGGATATCCCTGCAGAATTAGTAGAACTAACAGAAACCTTTAAACAAAAAGCCTGAGAGAGCATAGCTCCTTGGTTACTTAGATTATGGGATGTAAGAGGAAATGGTATTATGCTTCTAGGAATAAAATTGACAATAATGGCTAGCATAATTATACCTCTCTCTCTTCATCAGCATCTTCACCAGGCACAGCAAGGACCAGAGGGCATTCAAAAATGTTAGTATGGCACATTTAAGCTGCAAATTTGGTCTGGCCTAATGTAGGGGATATAGCATTTACAATAGGCAAATGGGCATCTATAGAAGAATTATAGAATATAGACAGAGAATTAGGAAAAAGAAGGCATCATATGCTGAACTTTTGTGGATCTGATGATGAAATGTTCACAAGCAGTATATAGGATAAAATCCTCCAAATCATGCTTCCAGCCTGGAATAGGACATTAGTAGATATTCTAAGCCCACTAGTTGGCTAGCCCATTCACCAGATGACTCAGGCAATAGCAGACCCATGTGAGGTGGAATTAGTTTGATCAAAAGAGATAAAGAAATTAACCAAAGATATCTTGCAAGGGAAGAGAAAGAGGGACCCATACATGTAACCTTTAAAAAATTATGGGCTGATCTAATTGTTGCAGTCTCCCTAAAACAAACAAACAAACAAACAAACAACCTAATATTTTATTAGTAGGTCTCTGAAAAAAGCTGCCTAAGGAGTAAAGATATCAGATGCTGCCTACATCTAAATCTGTGCCACTGCTTATTTCACACTCAGCAACTCCTGAGGAAAGTAATCTGGTATAAGGGAGTGGATAACCCTGTGTCCGAAGGCTAGTGCTGGGGCCTCAGTAACCTGCAAATATGGGTGACACCAGGTGAACAGAAGGCATCACATAGAGCTAGATATCCACTGGTCTCCACAAAACCATTTACACGTTGTAGCCCTTACTGATATTGGAGCACAGTGGACACTGACCTATGAGAATCCCTATGAGAAGACCTATGGCCTTCTAAAGGTGATAGAAGGATATGAGGGGAAAGCCATATGAGTAGTGCAGACTACCCAAACATTACAAATGGAATGCATCACACTCTAAAATTGTATCATATATATTTTTCCCATACCCAAATATATATTAGGCGTCACCACCAGTGAATTTTGCCTACACATATGCAGGATGAAATAAATTATATGAGGTGTTACTTATTGGTCCCCAGTGAACCTGCCTGTAACAGAAGGGTCACCCATACTAAACAACATTGCCTCCAATGTTGGACATGCTGAAATCAATGAAACACTACAAGAACTGGCCAGACTGTGGAGCATATGACCAGCACAGAGCCCTTTAATGGTCCTGTATGGCCAGTGAGAAAACCTAATGAGAGTGGGAGAAGGAAGGTCTATTATCAAGAATGAAATGAGATTGTTCCTCCTATTCATGCCACAGTTTCAAATATTACAATGTTACTTGATAACTTACTTGCCCAGGTAGGAGATTTCCATTATGTATTAGACTTGGTTAACAATTTTCCAGTATCTTATTAGCTGAAGATAGCCAAAGTCAGTAGGCATTTATGTGGAAGGGAGTCAGTGAACTTTACAGGTTTTACCACAAGGGCACCTACACAGCCTGACCATCTGCCATGCAGTGGTGGCATCTGATCTAGCAAAATAGGAAAAGCCACCAAATGTTGCTGTGTTTCACTATATTGACAATAGTATGCTTACTTCTTATAGTATTACATCTTCAAAAATGGTTCACCTGCCATTGCAGAGCCTGTAATGTTGAAGATGAGCCACCAAAAATGCCAAGATCCAGGGTCCTGGACAGTCTGTGAAATTCCTAGGGGAAGTTTGTTCAGGTAAGTCAAAGGTCACTCCTGTCAAAGTTATAGAAAATAGCTGTAAAACAGATCCAATATCTAGGCACTTAAATAGAAAGGCAAGCTTGTGAATTAGATATTGCCACCTAACCAGAAGTTTTTGGGTGG
>JAQZBX010101554.1:0-11249 GCA_029593785.1 Cabassous unicinctus
GGTAGAAGTTAATCAATATGTTTGATATTTTTAAAGAAAATCTTTATTCTTTTGTCAACTTTTCCTGCAGTTTGTCTAGTTATTATATCTCTGTTTTCTTGTCTTTTCCTTTATGATTTTCTTCCTCCTACATATTGGATTATCAATTTGGTCTTTTCCTGGTCACTGGAAATGTTGGGTCATTGTATTTAAACCTTTTACCTTTTCTGTTATTAACACTTACAATTTTAAACATTTTTCCAAGCACTGCTTTACTTTATTCCACCAAATTTTGTATATCATAATTGCATTAAAATTTAATTTAAAATATATTTAAAATTCCCTTCTGATTTTTTTGAATCACAAACTGTACAAGTATATCTTTTTTAATATTCAAAATATTGGTTTGTGTTGATACCTAATTTAATTCCGTTGTGGTCAGAGAACAAACTCTGTAAAATTAAGTCCTTCTAAATTCATGAAGACTCATTTAATGCTTTGGTGTGTCAATTTAGGTATATTCTCAAGGGAAATGGTAATTAAAGATGCAATGTTATTTTATTAAACACTTCTAGAATTTCTAAATTATCAAGTCTGACAACACCAAAAGATGATGAGGAGAATACTCAACCTAATTTCTCATGAATTGTGTGGTAACATGAGATATTATAAACTTTTTAGAAAATGTCAAGCAGTTTCTTATAAAGCTAATTATAGCCAAGCCCCTTAACCTGAATTTTCACTGTTCATTATTTACCTAACCTGAAGGAAAGTTTATATCCAAAGAAACATGTTCAATAATGTTCATACACCTTTAATAATAATAACTAAAAGTTAGGTAGGACACAGGTGTCAATCAAAGGAAAATTGATGAAAAACTGTGACATGTTTATCAAACTTAATATTACTCCAATTTTAAAGGAACAGAATACTTATGCACCCAACTACATGGATGAATCTCAGAAACATTTGAGTTTGAAAAAAGAGTCTTGAACAATAGGTTTACCATTGCATGATATAAATTATGTCAAGGTATAGAAAAGCAAAAATGAACATTTGATAAAATAATTGATTAAATATATAGATTAGGAGTTGCCATTTGAAAGCAGGTGACAAAATATGGATATACTTGGAAAAGCCAAGGGAAATCTCTAGTTTGACGGTAGTATGCCATACGTTTATACTTGTTCGTGTTACAGGGGTTTTATATTTGTTGAATTTCATTGAGTTATATGAATTTAATTATTGTGCTTTTAACTGTTTGTAAATTATGTCAAATACAAAGAGCACTCACCTCAAAGAAATAGCTTCCTTTTTATTAGATATATCCCGAAGTATTTACAGGTGAAGATTACTCATGTTTTCAACTTACTTTGATATGCAAAGAAATTAAAAATATAAAACAGAACAAACAATTGCCTTGATGGAAAGAAAATTGGATAGATGAAATGATATATAATAAAATAATTTTAGCAAAATGCTCAAGTACAATGTTCAAGTTAAAAGTCAATATAGAGGTGTTCAAGTATAATTCTTTCATCTTTACTATATGTTTAAATATTCAATGAAATGAGATTTACAGTTCATAAATATAATATTTTAAAGAAATATGTCATTCTCACCTCATATTTATAAAATATATTTTGTGATTTTCAAGTTGATGAACTGCAAATTCCTTATAATGCCATTTTAAATATCAAAAGTAAGGAATTTTATGTAACCAAACATGTAGAAGAAAGCCAAATTTATCCTCAGAAAAATGAAATATATTAAAATATTTTCCTCAGAGCTATCTAAAACCAAGGGAATAATAAAATTTTGAAAGTAAAATGTTTTATAAAGGAAAATAAATATATCAATTTAAAATGAATTCATTTTATACTGCCACCAATAATGAAAGACATTAAATTTGTTTTCTTAGAGAATTATATAATCATTTTCCAAAATAATCACTTCAGAATATAATTTGAAAATGCTGGATAGTGCAATTATACCATAAATACATGAGATAAGTACATAAGAAAATTAAGAAAATAATTCTGTTTTCTGAAGTTTGATATGAAAATAAAATATTCTTAAACATTAGCTTGACAGCAGAGTGATGGCCATCTTTTCACAATGATCTTCTTATCCACAACTTTTTATGCACTAATTGCTTAGTAATATCCATGGCAATATTTCTGAGGTAGAGAATAATATGAATTGAGTAAATAAATATAAAACAACAGAATCTAAGTATCATATTTTATTCTTGATATATACTTAATAAGACATTAGTCACAAAATTAATTGTACATATTACATATCTTTCTACTTTTATATAATTTGAAATTAGTCTGGAAAAATTACCTATGGGTTTCAAATTTCTGCATGTTCATCACTTATCCTACTTTATATGCTATATTGCTGATTTTAAAATAATAATTGCTTTCATTTAGAATAATAAAATTGAATTTCATGCTCAGTTCAAGGCAGAATATTCTAAGTGTGTAAAGCTACCTACCAAAACATTACTTTTAGTGTATCTACCTACCATATATATCTATTATCATCTATCTATCATTCTCTCTCTCTCTCTCTCTCCCTCTGTCTCTCTCTCTCTCTCTCTCCCCTTCTAGTGATTGTATCTAATATTGTTTCTGTGTTTCTGTATATGTGTTTGTGTGATTATAGTAGTTTATTAATAGGTGCATTTTTTTCTAGCTTATTGTAATACTATACTAATAATCAAATGTAATATTGAGCAAAACAGCTTAAAATATCCTTAAGAGGTTGAATTTAAAAAAAAAAAAACCATATATAGATGAGACTGTAGTGCTAGGCAGAAGCACTAGACTGAAATGACTCAAAACATGAATATAGAATTGTGGAAAAACCTATTAGAGGACAACTGTTCCTATCTGCATGTTGGAATCAGGCTTGTATTCAGAATCTTAGAGCACCAGATGTTACCCTAAAGAAAATGAAAATAAATAATAGAGTATGCAAAGGTGTTTTGAGTGGGTATGTTACCAGATGGCTCTGTTTTCTGGGTTTCTAGGTTCTTGGCTTATGTCACATAAAAGAATTTAAGGACACACCATAGGGTAGGCAAGGGAGTAAAGATTTTATTAAGAAAAAGAAAATGAGAAAACTACATGATTCATGCTGAGGCTTGGACCATGGGAAAACTGCAGGGTAAGTTATACAGCGGGGCCCCAGGTCAGGCCTTTTTAAAGTCTTTCCTCCTCCCCAACAGCTGTTTGCTGTTCTGATTGGTTGCCCCACCTGTCAGTTCTCAGGGAGCCAATGATGAGGCCTTTTGAAGATATCCAGGGCTTTCCCTCTCATTCCAAATGATACTCTCATTTCCAGGACCTTTCAGTGTTCTCCCAGCAGCCCTCCTCTCAGATTTCCAGGCCTGGTCTCATGGCCGTGTGATCTGTGGGCCATGTTGTCTACAGGGCCAGCTGCCTTCCCCCTCTCACTATACTAGCCTGCCTCAGGTATTTTTGATTCTTTATCACTTGGATTTTATGGAACTCTCAAATGTTCTCTCCACCTTTCCTTCAAATCCATTTTAACATTTTTCAGCTTTCATATGTAATATTGCTCCAGTTATCATTTTCTTCTAAATTCCCAAATCATGGGAAATCCTAATCACAGCACAATTTTTTCCTACACAAGAAAATAAATTTTAGGTCACTAGGCTAATGATATAGGCACAAATACAACTATGTCTACAGCTTTGCATGTACAAATGAAAAATAATTTCATTGAAATGAAGAGGCTATTAAAATACTTTAATTCAGTAAACTCAGAAGAGTATATGAAGAATATATATATTTATGAAGAAAGAAAAGGAAGAACAGGGTTCAACATGCAAAGGCAAAGGAATAATGAAAAAACATTGTTTCTCCTACTTTACAAACATAATGGTTAAAAAAAAATCAAATGTAGGAGAGGCTACTGCAGGGGCTAAGGTGACTGTCTGCATATTCCCAAGGCCTTTTATATTTGCCAGACTGGGTGGTTAAACTGCTACAAGGTGGTTCTCAACACTCCTGCCTGCAGCAAGTCCTGAACCAACAAAGCAATTTCCATTTTCCCACTGTGAGGCAGATCTGTTTATTTTGAAAAACTGTCATCACTCTGGCAACTCTGGAGGTGGCAGGAGTGGACCCACCCTGCAGTTATTACTCAAATTCCTCACCGAGAGGGTGCCTAACCCTAAGGAGATGGTGCTGGTCATGAAGCAGGCAGCCTAAATGCCAGTACTTCTCCTGAACTCAGTGCTGGAAACCATGACAGCTGGTACCCAAAATGGCCCAAAGGGCCCCACCCACGTGTGCCCTCATTGTCACAGTCACTGAGTCCACTCAAAGCCCCCAATACCACTAGTTGGTGCTTGCCCCTGAGAAGCCCTAGGATTTGTCCCTTGGGTTCCTGTACCTAAGAGACCCAGGAAGGTCTGGATCCTCCCTTTAGCCCTTTTACCTGAGCTGAAGCAGAGGAGCTTGGCCCCACCTTTAGTCATGTTGTAAGGGAATGAGATCAGGGAACAGGTAAGGTGGTTTGTCCTCCCTATTGAACATATCATACTCACCATCAGAATTATCTTCCTCTCTGTTCTGGTCGGGGCACAGGGAGGCCTTATTAGCTGTCATTCAGGACCTCAGAGGGTGGTGATGCTGGATTCTGAATCTCTTCAGTCCTGTGAGCCTCTTCTTCCTGTTCCTTTAGGGATTGTTCCAAGGCTTTAAGTGCCAACTTAGAAGGGCCCCCTTTGCCTAATAGTGGTTGTGTTCTTCCACAGGAATTCTATTGCACTCCACCCTGTTTATCTACTGTTTCAGTAACCAAACCACCTTGCACTGTGGAAAGGCCCCACTCCCTCCTTTGTATTTCCCTGGTTGCTCTTTGTATCTCTCTTATGGCCCCTTGGGGGCAGCTTCCCATTGCTCAGCTCCTGGTCCTGCCCCACCTGGCCTGCCTCAGTGAAGATGGCTGACACCTGCCTGTTATTTCCACCCTAGAGCTGGATGTGATGGTGGAGCTTTCTTACCCTTCCCCCACTGTCATCCCTTGAGACAACAAATGTGACAGGGGGCCTTTCAGTGAGCAAAGGCCCTCTTTCATGATCACTTCAAAGGCTGTCCTAGACAGGATCATCTCATCCACATCCTGCCCCTGTGTCATGTCTTATAGCCTAGTGTCTATCTCCTTTACTTTTAGGGTGGCTATAGATTGATGAACAGTCTTCCATGGGGTTTTACTGTTTGGGAAGTCTCCTTCGGTTGGGGAAATCACTTTCATGCTTACAGTAGCCCAGACTAAAAGCAGCATGGGCTTTTATATATATTTTTTCTATATCGCCATCCTCTCAGTTGTTCTGTTTAATATGGACAAAAACATACTGTAGCAGAAGGTCTGTAGTTAATTTTCCCAAACTGTGTCTCTCTGCATTAGACATTTGAGTTTGCAATGCCCTCAATTCAAACAAATGTTCCCACCAAGCAGCCTGTTCTTCCCCTGACTTCTCCCTATATCTGTTTTTTATCATCTATATATTGCTCTCAGATAAAGTCCTCATTATCAGCTTGGTTTGTAACAGTGCCATCAATAGATATTCATTGAATGGGAATAGGCAAAACCTGGGGCCTGAAAACAAGCCAGATCTGGTGAATCTCTGCACACAAGGACCCCAGACTCTCTTCTGGAGTCATTTGGGACCCTTGAGCCCCTTTGGGGGTCAGATCATTTTGGGGCAGCATACAGGCATCCAGGAGGCAAGGACAAGTTTCCCTACTATTCCTAGAACCTGCCTTCCTCATCTCTACCCTTATGTGCTGCATTAATCCATCCCTGTTACCAGGGATACTGCTTTCATCCCACTTGTCCCCACATGATCAGAGGGAGGCCAGCTCCTAAGTTAGACTATCACCTCCTGGGGAGTCAGCACAGCCCTGGGATGACTGAACTGCCAATATCCTAACTCTCCACTACGCCATGGTGTGCTTTCTTGGTGATTCAGCTGACTACACCAAGCTGTCATTCAGAAAGAAATTCATCCAAAGAAATGTCAACTAATTGCAATATAGGTGACAGTGTCTCCAGCAGAAGCATGTCTCACACAACACTGGATGGAGCGATGATTTACTAACATGGAGAAAAGATAGAGCAAGCTCAGCTTCACTAGTGGGCATCAGTTTCCCATAGCCAGCTGGTCTCAATCTGCGGCCAGTGCAGAGATAGATGTTACATAGAGCACCCCTTATTGTGTTTTCAGGTTCCAGGGGAAGAATTCCACACCTTCTCCTCCAGGTACTGATATATTAGGGTGTGAAGTGTATGGGATAAAACATGCCCATCAGAATCAGACTATCTCTAGTGAATATTTACATATGTTTGGGGCAAAAGGGGAAGAATGTACCAGCAATCCCCTTATGTACTAGAGCATTATATTTTATACTGCCAGGTTGACCCATCAGGTTCTGAGCACAGGAGATATCTGTGGGCTCCATGTAAAGGAGGCAGGCTGTGCTAAGAATGTACCCTTCCACAGGCTCCACTCTGTAAATACTTGATCTTCATTATGCAGAAAACTTAAATGACTTGAGAATGGCATGAGCATTTTCAACCTGATCACATGGAGAGAGCAAAAACATCCAAAGGACATTCTGTATTGAGGACCAGGATTTTATAGGCAACTTTTCAATGAGGAAGGCAGCTTTAGCACAGATCTCAGTGCTATTATTTTTTTACATACTTATTATGCAGTTATGTTCAATTCTTAACACTTTATTACTTGGTGTAAGCATTTATATTAAAGGTAAATGCAAAAATGCAATATGAATAGAATTCTCTAACTCAAGACTGTCAATATTCTCTTCCTGGGTGGCTGTATCCAGTATCTTGAAGTTCTCTCAAATGTATAGGTTCCTGTTAAGGTCATAATCCATATGTTATTGTGGACTTTTAGTCTAGTTCTGATATAGATCCTCACATATAAAGGGGATTTTGGTTTGGGCTATCCATGGAACTGGGGGAAGGTTGGAGGAAGAAGCAGGTAAAATCTGGGGATTTGTAGGTCTGTGGTTAAAACTACAATGGTGGGGATGTACTTTGGGCAAATATGACATTGTTCATGAAGAACATCAGACTTTGCAAGACTTGGAGCTCTTGGGAAGTTGAGACATCCATGAGGAAGTATCCCATGTTTTCTAATATGTTGCAGTCTCCTATAAGCAAAAGTATAATGTGATAAACTATGCTAAAATCTAGATGGAGAAGGTTCTCATATATTGGTATCAATATATGGCTCTTTATCAGGAATGCAGTTTAGCAGAATTGGACAAAAGACAGTATTTAGAAATGAATGTATTTCCATTTTCATTTTACTTCCAAATTTTTCCAAAATGTTGATTTCCACATTCATAGGATCAGATATTCTAAGTTTATTAAATGATTTAATATAAAATCAACATTCATAAACATTTCAATTATTGATTCACAATTATACTATTTCAGTAAAATATCTTTTCAAATCTACCTGGACACATCCAGTGATTATTTTCTCAGTTTCTTTATTAGTGAATTTTCATCACAGACATGCTCAGTAAGAGCCTCTGCATCAGTCTACTTGTTTGCACAGTCCAACATATTTCTGGTGCTCTTTATCTAACAGCTGACTAGGAAGACTGCAGATATCTCTCATTATTTTGATAGCTGTCTAAGAAGCTCTACCTTTAACAGTTAATCAATGATTTTGAGGTTTTTCTGAGACTAATTAATCTAAAGAAGGCAGATTATGCCTCACTATCCTTTCATTTCAGTTGCAATATAAGACATCTGTGTCATTTCAGTTGTAATATAAGATATCTGTGTGAGCCCTTTCATTCCTCCTTTGACCCACAAACCATAAAAGATTTGAATTGATTCAGATAATAAGTACATCTTTTTGTTGCTGTGCATACAAGGGTTCCATTGCTGTCTCTCTAGTTCACCTTTTTACCTGCACATGGTATCTACAAAAAGCATCCCACATGATATTACTCTTCCTCCAAGAACCCTTCTTTCAAGCAAGGATGAGCATTGAAATGTTACTCATGCAAGGCTTCAGGGGTGGGGATATGCAGAATAGGGCACACCTGGGGCATGCTTCTGCGGAATATGAAACTTTTCATCTTGTCATAATGTTATCTCAGTGGGTGAAGACCTACACAATAAACATGAAGCTATTAAACTCCCATCCTGGGGAGTCCTGCCATGTTCTCAGAGGGCCAAGAATCTCTCGAGAACATACACAGTGCCTAATGAAAGAAAACAGACCAATATGTCAAGTCCAATATTATTGCATGTAACTATGAACCTTATTCTTCAAAACTTTAAACTTAGTGGTTACCATAGGTTCTGAAGGGAGGTGGAGGGAAGAATAGAATAGATGGAACATAGGGCATTTTAGGGCATTCTAATTGTTTTGCAAGATCTTGCAATGATGGATAGAGGCAGTTTCAAATTTTGCTAAAACTTATAAAAGTGTATGGTGCATAATGTTAACCATAATGTAAACCATTGACCATGGTTAGCAGCAATGCTTCAATATTTGTACACCACTTATAGCAAATGAATCATACACATGCAAAATGTTATTAATAAGGGAGAATGGGAGAAGGAGAAAGGTTGGGTATATGGGAATCCCGTATATTTTCTATTTGACTTTTCTGTAACCTAAAGCTTCTTTGAAGATAAAGCAAAAAATAAGACACTGGAACTTAATGAAGAAATTGTCACTGTATATAAAAGATAACAGAACTCACAATGATGAAAGACACAGTGAAAAAATTATGATGTGGATTTCCATGCTACTTTGCTGGCTTTAAAGAAAGAAATTCATTTAAATGCAGATTCACAAATGTATTTCCATTGTGATTATTTTCATTGTCTGTATTTTCTTCTCTATCTACCTTTTCGTCCTCCACTCAATCCACAAAATTCTTTCCTAAATTAAGCTTTGAATATATCTTCCAAAATCTTACAATATTCATGTGGTGGTTTGGAGCTGTATGTACCCTCCAAAAAAACATATTCTAAAACTTAATCCAACTCTGGAGTGATGTGCCCTGACCATAGGACCTGGGTGTCTCCAGAGCCCTCAGGAACGCCCTTTTGTAACTATTCTCCAGTTGATTGGGCTCAGGACAACTAACAAGGAAATGAGAGAGCCAACAACTGCAGGCAAGGGAGTCCCATCCATTGGCTGTATGGGATCGAAACCCCCTCTCAATTAGAGTAGGAGTGGACATCACCATCCCAGAATCCTCAAGATTGGGTAATGAACTATAGATTAGAGTGGTTTTATTGGTATTCTACTACGGACATTGTGATTCTAACATTGGAAGAAATTACAACATTGATGTGGAGGCAGTGGCCTTGGAGGCTCTGGGGGCAGGGAGAGGGGAAAAACAGTTGTAATTTGGAGGCTTTTTGGGGACATGGGAACCATCCTGAGTGACGTTGCATCAACAAATATAGGCCATTTTATATTGTCACATACCATGCAGAACTGTTTGGGAGAGAGTGTAGCCTACAATGTAAACCCCGGTCCTTGCTCTGGCAAAGCCCCAGGATGCGATTATCAATTGCAATGAATGTACCATAGTAATGAAGTAAGTTTATGTGGGAGCATGTGGGAGGTGTGGGGACTGGGGCATATGGGAATCCCCATATTTTTTGTGTAACATTTATGTAATCTAAGTATCTTTTAAAAAATATTATTTTAAGAAAAGGCACATTGCATTGCATCTGGAAACCAGCAGGCAGTCATAAATGGCTACTAATAGTGTTATTAAACTCTACTGTTTGAAAAAAAAACTTAAACAATTCCTGTGGATGGGAAGCCATTGTGAGTAGGACCTTTTGATGGGGCTGATGTGTGGCTCACTTAATGAGCATGAGTCTTAATGCTATTGTTGGAATCCTTTATAAGCAGAATGAAATATTTACAGAAATGGGAAGCCACAGAATGAGTAGCTAGAAGATGAACATCAAAGGGAGAGATCAGGAGACAATGAACTGTGCCAAGTCATGTGCAAGCTAAGGACCAAGGATCACCAGGATCTAGCCCCAGAACACCATAGACATAAGGGAGAAAGCATTGCCTTGAAGATGTGTTGATCTGGGCATTTTTCTAACCTCAAAACAGTGAGCAAATAAATTCCCATTGCTTAACTTGACCCATCTTGTGGTGTTTGCTTGATCAATATAAGAAAATAAAATTGTTGTTTTTCACATTTCATTATTTAATGCACTTGGTTTTCATTTTGCAGATGTTTTGGCATAGGAATATAATTTATTGTTTTCCCCAGCATTTAAAACATGTTCTGGTAATATTTACTGAAGTATACATATATTCCCACTGCAGTATCATACTGTATCTGTCTCTTTTTATTAATCCTATGAGGTCTCTATTCTGTGGCATTTTTTACTAGTCTATTGTATGCCATAAAGTTTACTTACTGATATTTTATAGCAAGACAATGTCTGTTACAGAAATCCTTCTAAAGATTTTCTAAGAATTGTTTATGCTGTTTGGGTCTCAAATGAATTTTAGGGCAAACTTTTCAATTTGTACAGAATTAAATCTGTTGAGATTTTTATTCAGGTTTCATTAGTAAATATATATAATTGATATATTTTAATTTTGAGTTTAATTTCCATCAATAACATCTAATAATTAATAGAGTAATTTAATATATTAAGTTTGTTTATTATTTATTGTTCATGGGAATGTAAAATTATGTAACCATCATGGAAAATATTGGCATTTTTTCAGAAAGTTAAATATATTATTACCATATGATCTCACAATCACACTTGTAAGTTTATACCCACAATCATGGAATGCACAGAAGAAGTTATTTGCACACCAATATTAATAGTGCCATTATTCAAAATTGTCAAAAATTGGAAGGAGTCCATGTGTCCACTAACTATAGAATGGATAAACAAAGTGGGCTTATACATAAAATGGAATATAAAGGGTTGAAGTATTAATACATGCTGCTGAATGGATGTATATTAAAGACATCATGTTTAGTGAAATAAGCCAGACACAACAGTACAAATATTGTATAAACTCCCCATTATGAAATAATTAGAATATGTAAACTCATAAAGTCAGAAATTAAAATACAATTTACCAGTGTCCAGGTTGGCTTATGGAATGAGTAATTAGTGAATATATGATACAGAGTTTCTGTTTGGGGTGATGGAAAATTTCTGTAATGGAT